>FJUW01000083.1:0-130421 GCA_900074885.1 Rhynchosporium graminicola
GCCTACTAGCTTATCTCCCTTAAAGGAAGACATGATTCCTTATAGGCAGTTTAGTACTAAGTACTAAGAGGTCTTTAAAAGTACGAGTTTTACTCGTATAAGCTACTAAGTAGCTTGAAAAGACACTGACCTTATCTTGCCCTTGAAAAAGACAGTAGCTACGCCGAGCGTACTATCTTACCGAGTTTTTCACTTAGTCAAAAACAATAGTAGTATACAGTAACTACGTCTATCGTATTTGCTATTGAATTGACCTTACTACTAGGCCCAGTTTTACCTTATAGCGCCTCAAGTACTACTATTAAGTAACCCTCTCCGAGGATGGCTTCTTATACTTAATAGTAGCCTATATTAGCCGACCTGTGATATATGCTAAGCTAAATAGCGATCAGAAGCTATATACTACTACTTAACGAGGCCTAGCTTCCAAACTAAGTCGGCAGTAGCCACGGGCACCCCGGAATAAGATCTTGGCCTTTGTACCTAGGGTCACTAAGTCGTCTCTACTTCTAAAGGCTTCGAGAGGTTATAAGTTATGATTTCCCTGCAACTTCGTCTTAGGGTTAAGGGCCACGAGTCTGATTCGCTATAGCTATATTAGTAGGGCTCAAAGGGGCTAGCTTACTAGCTAGCTCTAAGCGAAAGAGTCGTTGAAAACGACTAAGTAACGCCTGATCAGGAAGCTCCTTTATCAGTAAGGAGTAACGGAAGCGAGTTTAGGCGAGATCGATCGAAGGAAGCGTCTGATTAGCTGATTTCACTAAGTGAATTGCTACTATATGAAAATTAAGAGTGGAAATCGGCTAAAGGTCAGAATAATAAGTGATCAATTTGACTTGCTTTTATTACTTGAAGAGAGCTAACTACAGGAGAGATTCTAGCTACTTATATAGCTATATGAGCTCTCTAGAATATTCTATACTACGTAATACAGAACTCCATAGAAGAAGACACGTATACTATAGAATTATACTACGTTAGTAGTACGTCAGTAGAAACCTCTAGAAGTACGATATACGTACTAGAGAGTAGTAGAACTCTATCGAGAACCTTCATAGTAACTCTAATAGAGTATGCAGGGTACAGGCTATTGATAAGGTACAGGGTGTAGGTGCCAGGTACAACAAGGTACATAGGCAAGGTACTGAACCAGGTACTAAGACCATGTACTGACAAGGTACAGGGTGTGTATGCCGATGCAGGCAAAACTGACCAAGGTACTGGTAAACTGACCAAGGTACTAGTTACAAATCCAACAGTTTACTTATTAGTTTATAGATAAAACGCTATCGAAAGACCTCTTATTATTCGGAAGTAAAAGTATATCTTTTATTAGAACTTAGAAGTAAAGACAGAACCTCTATTAGTAATAATAACCGCAGGTAATCCGTAGTTCTTAGACTAATAGTTAATAAATAGCTAAGCTAAAGCTAGCGTATTAATTATCTTTAGATAAGATATATATTTAATATCTTTTATATATCTATTAATAATTACTAGTAAGCTATTAGAAATTCTCCCTAAACAGCTCCCTTTATAAGATAGCAGATCTATAGTAAAGTCTATAGTTATAAACTTAAATAGCTTACTTAGCTAGCTAAGCGCTTATATCTCGCTAGCTATTCTTATTCTTCTTACTTTTATCTTTTAATAAATATTATAGCTTTTAACGAATTCTTTAATATCTAGCTTTATCTTTTACTAATAGTACTTTCGCTAAATAAGCTTTAGTATCTTATCTTAACTAAAATAGCCTATAATTAGATTATTATAATATATCTTTATAATTTCAGTATAAATAGCTTCGTCTAGCGGAAAATAAGCCTTTCGCTAATATCTAAGTAGTCTTTTACTATTAATACTTTAATTTATATCCTCGGTTTTCTATAATCTAGCTAAATTCTTAATAATAAAAGTATCCCTTTTCTATAGCTTTATAAGTATTAAAAGAAGTAAGTTCGATTTAGGGTTTACTATTTCAGTTCTTATAATACTTACTATTACGGTCCATACCATAACGGCCTCAGGCTCCTAGGTATTATAGCAGGCAGGGCTAGCGGGATGCGGTTAGCGCTTACTAGAGGATGATTAGTTAGCATAGCCCTACGGTTATACCTAGAGAGAGAGTCGAGATTAGAAACCTCCTCTCTATCTTTTCTTCCCTTTACTTAGCGCACCCTTAAGGGCGAATATAACTCGTTATCTACTCCATATACCTCTGCTATAATATAAGAAAAGATCAATTACATAACTAAGAAGTAGTAATATCTATTTAGAAGCCTTAAAGCTAGTACTACTTTCTTAGTACGACTTCTACGACTTCTACCCTACCTATACTCGATAACTTCGACTACACGCGCTATCTACTTCTATACCTTAGAAGTAGAGTATTTCAGAGAAAGCTAAACTCCCTCCCTTAATTAGTACTATCTCTATAGTATAATTCCACTAAAAAACCCTATTGCGATATTTTTTATGCCCTTAGCCTCGTGCTCAGCCTTGCGTATCCTCGACCTCAAACCCTTCGAATCTCTACGACCTCTACGAAGCTCCCTCCTACGATTCTAACTCTATATATACCTATAAGAAGAGAACTCGACAGCTGAAGTAAAAGTGAACTAGTAAAAGGAATCTAAAGTAAACCTAATTAGTAACTTCCTAATACCTTAAATATATACTCTACTAATAGACTTTAAGAATATGCTTACTCTCGCGCTGTATTAATCTTCACCCCCTTAAATAGGTTACTATTAAGCTTTAGGTCTCTCTTAAGCGCGTTTTTTAGCTATAGCGGGCCCTCTTATATATAACCGCGCCGAAGCACTCGAGAGCCCTCTATACTAGATAGACTCGGGTTCCCCGAATAGAAAAGGAAGAGCGAAAGCGTATTAATAGAGGATATTATTAGGAATACTATTAAGAGTAATCTAATAAAAGAAGAAATAGCGTCAGGCTCTAATAGCGATAGTAATAACGATTTCGAGAACGCTACTAAGGCACCTATACCTCGTCCCGAGTCACTAAAGTTAATTATTAATACTACTACCGCCCCTTTATAACTTATATTACTTCTAATCTCTCCTACTTCGGAAACACGAAGTACTATACTTAATCCTTAAACCGAAACCGACTCTTAGCTAGAATTCACGATAGCGCCTCCCGGTTTCTCAGATAAGCAGATATAAGTTATAAACGCTACTATTACTACTACTATAACTGCTACTCTCGCTCTAGAAGCTAACGCTAATACTACTAGAAAGTTACGATCTCTTACTATAGACCTCTAACCTACTATAGATTATTTTCTTCTAAAGCTCGATAACGCTATAAAGGCTATCGAGTCTTACCGAGTCAAGTTCCCTCGCCTCCTCTTTACTAATTATAATAGTAAGATTAAGTATAATACGTGGAAGATAGATATAAAGCTCTTTTTAGAAGAATATTCTGATAACTTCCTTGCTAGCGATATATAAGTTAAGACTTACTTTAAGTATACCGGAGGAGAAGCTAAGACTATTATCCTCTAATATATAAATACTAGCGCTAATAGCTAATTTAAGACCGCTTCTAATGTCCTCAGAGGTTTAGACTAGCGCTTCTTTAATTATAATCGTATCTAGCGTACTAAGGCTACTTACGAGAACCTGAAGATAGCTAGAAACATAACCTATAACTAGTTCCGAGTTAAGTTTACTAACCTCGCTACTACCGGTAAGATCTCTAGAGACAGATAGTTTAAGGATATCCTAAAGAAGATCTCTCCTACTTTAAAGGCTTATATTATAGCCGAAAAGTATAAGATAGATAGTAACTACGACCTCCTCGATAAATACTTAGCTATTATAGATCGCGAGTCTCGTAATATTACCGCTAAAGAGAACCTTATTAAGAAGGCAGCTCTCGCTACTACTACTCCCGCTAGAACTCTAGGTATTCTTAAGGGAGAGACTCCCTTCGGTATCGAACGTGCTACTAAGAGTAGCTCTTAGATCGACGATCGTACTACTAAGTTAGCTGCACGATTCACTCCTAAGACTCGTGATCCCGGATCACGAGTATCTCGTACCCCTACTACTACTAATACTTATCGCCTTTATAAGAAGGAAAGTTATTAGGCTTACGAATACCCTAACGCTATAAAGATCGCCGAGATAACTAGTTAGTTAGTAGAGGACGTTATTACTATATATAGCGAGGCGAACGACGACGCTAATATCTCTCCCTAAGTAGAGATCGATAAGCTATTAAAAAACTGCTAAGCTATAGAATAGTCTCACCCTATAGTAAACGCCTCGATCTATGGAATAACTTGAATACTGATTTCTATTCTCTCGCTAGAGGGAAATAATTCCTAGTTAATATAGAACTAGAAAGAAATAGATTATTTATTAAAATAGAAGCTTATATCGATAGTAGAGTAAATATCTTTAGAGCTCTACGTACTTTAGTTACTCTTAAACTTCGTAACCTCTTAGGTATTAATTTCCTTACCCTCCTAAAACCTATTACCCTAACTAGCTATAACAGACAGGCTAGTACTACTATTATATATATAATTCTCCTTACCCTTACTATCGATCGACGCTATATTAACTTCCCTTTCTTAATTACTAACTTAGGAAATAACGATATATTAATTAGTTACAAATTCATAGAGCACTACGAACTTAGGTAAAACTACTACCGGCGCGCAAAAAATCGCTTAGAATAGCTGACGGATATACCCTTAGTACGCTACTATAATAAGTGTTTAGAGTTACTACTTCCTCTAGATATTAAGACAGTAAATCTATAGTACTAATTAGACTAATAATAATAAGATACCTTAATAGATCAAGAGGTCGCCGGAATACTAGCTCCTATATAATCTATATAAGCTAGGAAGGAGAAACGCTTATCTGCCTTTATAAGAGAGTTAAAAAGTAGCCTCTATACTATAAACGAGTTACTAGTAAAGCACGAGCTAGCAAATAACCCTTTCCAAACTCGTGATCCCGGATCATAAGAGGAGGAAAATACTACTTATAAAGAAGCGGCTCGAAGCAAGATTAATATCGCTATAGCTCGTGAAGCCAGGAGATAGCTATATAAGACTGATATTAATCAAATCTCTGCGGCTACTATATATAACTTCTACTTATATCGAAAACACTGAAAAAAGAGTAATAGATTAGAGGTTTTCGTTACTTCCTTAAAAGAAATCTAAGACGAGATCTAATATCGTGAAAGTAACTAAGTAGCTAATACTATCGAGTTATACGCTCTCGACGAAGGTCTATCTTCCGAGTAAGCTAGAGAAGCTAAGTACTTCCAGAACGATAAGCTAATAAAGGAATAGCTTCCTGCTAAATAGAAGGAATTTGAAGGTTTATTCTCTGCTAGAGCCTCTAACGACCTAGTAATAAGAAGACTTATAGTCGACTATAAGATTAAGCTTACCGGGGAGAATACTCTGACTATAGAGCCTCTACGATATATGCCTAACGAGTATCTTACTAAAGCTAAATGATATATCACCGAGAACCTCTATAAAGGCTTTATTATACTATCTAATACTCCTTAGGCTATACTAATCCTAATAGCTAAAAAAGCGTATAGTAGGCTACGATTTTATATTGACTTTCGGAAGCTAAACGAGCTTACCTAGAAGGACCTATACTCTATTCTATTGATCGATAAGATAATAGCACGAATCTCTAAGGCGAAAATCTTCACGAAAGTCGATATTCAGTAAGCGTTTTATAAAATCCGTATATCGAAAGATTCTGAAGATTTTATTACCTTTCGCACTCGATACGGAATATATAAGTATAAAGTACTTCCCTTCGGCCTTATAAATAAGCTAGCTACTTTTCAGCGTTTTATTAATAATATATTAATAGAGTACTTAGACGACTTCTACTTAGCGTATTTAGATAATATCTTAATCTATTCATACTTAGAGGCAGAGCACGATATCTATATATAAAAGATTCTCGGGATTCTATAAGCTTATAGCCTTTAAGCCGATATTAAGAAGTCTGAATTCGGTATTACTTATACGAAGTTTCTAGGATTTATTATTAGAGTTAATAGAATCGAAGTCGACCCCGAGAAGATCGAAGTTATTAAGAACTAGGAATACGCTAATAACGTCTATAGTATATAAAGTTACCTTAGTTTCTATAACTTCTACTAACGATTTATTAAAGACTATAATAGTATTTATCGCTCTCTTACTTTCCTTACTAGGAAAGATATCCCTTTTCGCTTTAGAAATAAGTATCGAGAAGCTTAGGAGCGCCTCTATTAAGCTCTCTAGTCGGCCCTGATTCTATATTACTATGATCCCTTCAAGGAAACTAGACTTAAAACCGACTCTTCTAATAGGGTAGTAGCTAGTATACTCTTATAACTTTAAGATAATAGTATATTTTATCTAGTCGGTTTCTTCTTAAAGACTATAATTAATATAGAGCTAAATTACCTAATATATAATAAAGAGCTCTTAGCGATCTTCTGTTCCTTTTAATAATATAAGCTAGAGCTACTAAGTGTATAGAAGATAGTCCACGTCTATATAGATCACTGTACCTTAGAGTATTTCATAACGATAAAAGACCTTAATATATAATAAGCGAGATAAGCTGAATTCTTTATCTAATTCTACTTTAAGATTATATACCGAATAGGGATTATAAATACTCTAGCTAATACGCTATTACGCTATAATTAGGACCTCTCTCTAATAGAAGCTAGAAAGCGCGCACTTCGGAACTAATAGCTAATCCTAAATAATAAGATTAGTAACGAAGTGCTTTAAGACCTTCAGGACTCGCTTATAATTACTAAGTTCTATTGCGAGCTTTCCCTGATAAGAACTCTTAAGACCTTCCTATAAGCTAAAACTCGTGACCCCGGCTTACTAGTAGAATTACCTACGAGTAAAGACGAAGAGTTCCTTATAGGGGAAGCTCCTCATACTACTACTATAGTTACTTACGATATCGAGAACTATAATATTATCGACTAAGTCTTTTTAGCTAATAAGGAGTCTCCGGAGCTAGGACCTCTTCGGGAGGAGGCAAGACAGAAGTATCCCGACTATTAGTTAGTCCGCGGAAAGCTCTTCTTTTAAGAGCGTTTAGAAGTCCCTACTGAGCCTCTAGAGCTATAAATAGCACTTATTCGCTATATTTATACGTAACTATAAGTAGTATATACTAGGAATACGAAAGTCAAGCTACTTCTTAGTTATAACTACTATTAGAGGGGTATAATAGCGGATATCATACGCTATATTACAAATTATAGCTATATACAGATAAAGGCGAAAAGAGATAAGACCCCTAGGTTCCTCTATCTCTTACTGATCCTAGTACGATCTTACTAGTACCTAACAATAGATTTCACTGAGTTACTATTAGACGAGGGTAGCTTTAACGCTATATTCGTAATTATAGATAGATTATTAAAGAAACTAATATCTATTCCTTATTATAAAACGATTATAGCTAGATAGATAGCTGAGCTCTTTACTATTTACTAGAGCTATCACTTCGATATACCCGATTCGATCGTTTCGGATCGTGGACTATAGTTTATTTCGAGCTTCTAGAATAAGTATTACTATATCTTTAGTACGAAAGTTAAGCTAACTACTATATATAACCCGAACGTCGATAGCTAGACTGAGATCATGAACTAATAGATTAAGTAAAGACTACGTCCTTTCTATACTTACTATTAAGATAACTAGAGCTTACTACTCTTAGTAATAGATATCGCGTAGCTTATACTTCCTTACGAGTCACTTAGTAATATATCTCCGTTTTAGCTACTTAATAGCTATAAAGTAAGAACCTCTTAGGACCTTATTAATCTAATACCTTTAGTAACTACAGTACTAGTCAACTGATATTAGTCGCATAAGCGAGAACATGAAAATCAACATTCTACTAACTCTCTTCAGCTAGTGTTTATTCTATAAGTACTAATACAAATAATAAAACGAATATAGATAAATAATCGTCAGAATCTCCTCTTTCTTCTCGTCTAACCTCGATAGATTTCTTCCGTGTAAACTACCTAATATTTTATATACCACCTGTTTACCGCGATATAGGCTTCGATCCTAGCTAGTATGCTCGCACCTAAATTATCAAATAATAACTTATCTAGAGTATCCTACGCAGCTTATAAACAAGACTCTAGCCTCTAGCAAGTATATTCTGTATTCGATTTGTCTTTTGCAACTTCTAGAAACATCTCAAACACTCGTACTTTAAGGAGCTACTAGATATGCTCGATTAGGTTAAGATTAGGGGAGTAAGGTAGCTAGTTAATCGTTAATCTAATATGATTTTTAGTAAACTACGCCTTAACTTTGCTAGTAATATGAATTAAGGCGTTATCCTATATGAATTCGTAGCCTCTATCGAGTTATCGACCTCTCCTACGAAATAGAGGCTTTACTTCTGCCTCGAGTACTTCTAAATAAGACTTAGCTAAATACCTATATTTCTTCGACTTAAAATCTCGGTCTATAATATAAAGGTTACTTCTCCCGAGGTCCCAAAAGGCTCCCTAGACTATAACCTTCATATTCTTATTTATTCCGTAGGTTTAAACTATATTTCGATCCCACTTCTGCTCCGGAGTGCGAAATACCCATTCCTGCCTCGCTCCTCGACCCTGCTCTACTAAGCACTTATCTAACCAAACCACTAGCCCCCACTCCTCGATAGTCATATTCCTATGAGCGAGGCACTAGGCTAATCGCTTCGCTACGTTAATTTCTATTAACTCAAGTCTCTTCCTATACTTCTAATTCGTGATTCCAGTCTCTCCTAAGATCTTCTTAACTATAGAGACCTTATAACAAAGATTACACATAGTAATAACTTCCTAGTATATATCCTTCGGGTTTAATCGAACGTGCCTTAGCAGCTTCCTTTATTCGGCTTCAGAGTATGATTTGCCCCTTAGTTTTCGTAGTAAGCTCTTACCTTCGTCTCGTAATTCGTCTTTATAGATAGTGTATTTAACTGTACTAGGATTGATCCCGAGAGCTCTCGCAATCGTGATAAGCTGGAAACTACAGGAGGCGATACCTGCAACTTTCCCTCGCATATAAGGTGAGATCTCATACCCTTTGAATCGATTACTAGAAATCGCGCCGAGAGGAGTACGTTATAGAGGCATTTTGTTATAGTTTATAAGGAGGGAGGGAAATCAAAGCGCGAAAAATCGCGGTTCTACGCGTTCTCGCTTAATATCAGTTAGTAGTGACTGTACTACCGAGGCTATTAATCGAGAGGACGCTCTTCGTATAGCTACTCGGATGATAGCCGCTACGGAATTCGCTAAATCCTCGCTTAAAAGTTAATAGGACAAAATAGAGCGCCTAGCTAATCGTAGTCGCTGCGAGGTAGATTGGAACGTTAGAGATAAGGTTATAGTTTCTATAGCGAATTAGAAGATAGATAGACTTTCTAGGAAGCTCTCCGATAAGTAGTATAAGCTAGTAGAAGTGCTAGAAAAGGTAGGAGAGAGTTAGAAACTTAAGCTACTAGAGGAATAGTAAATCTATCCTATTTTCTACTTATACTCGCTACGCAAGTATACTGAAAACTTACTACTAGGACAGGTACGATAAGCACTAGTACTAATTCAGCTACTTCCGGAGTAAGACAAGTAGGAGATCGAAACTATCTTAAGCTTAAGGGTCTCTCGTAGTACCTTATAGTACTAAATCAAGTAGATAGGAGCTAACGACGATCTCGAATAGTACTCCTGCTTAGATACTATAATAGCCCCTTACTTGCTTAAGCGTTTCCACCTGCGATACCTAGTAGTAAAAGGACCGCTACGACTCCTCCCGAAGTAGCTAGAGGCGTATAATAATAGTATTAATAACTATAGCGAATTAGAGGACGATATACTTATAATAGCTACTACTCGTATATAGTTCTTTAAGAGAGAGGGAGGGAATTAGCGTTTTTACCGGATTTTTCAAGCTTCGAGGACGAAGCCCTTCTCGGAAGGGGGGAGTAGTATTACGGTCTATACTATAACGGCCTTAGGCTCCTAGGTATTATAGCAGGCAGGGCTAGCGGGATGCGGTTAGCGCGTACTAGAGGATGATTAGTCAGCATAGCCCTACAGTTATACCTAGAGAGAGAGTCGAGAGTAGAAACCTCCTCTCTATCTTTTCTTCCCTTTACTTAGCGCACCCTTAAGGGCGAATATAACTCGTTGTCTACTCCTTGTGCCTCTGCCGTAACACTTACTATAAAGAACTATAATATAATATATCTATAGCTATACTAGCTAGCGCCCGGCTCCTCGCTAGTACTTCTTAAGAGGGTATCTAGACCTCTAAATAAGTTCTATAAACTATTAAGCTTTATAAGTATATATCGCTAGTTAAGTATAGAGGTTATATCTATAGCCTCGATTAGTACTCCTAAGGATATACTATTAGTAGATTATAAAATCTAAGTTAACTAGTATAATATACTATTATTCGGACGCTAGTTACTTTCTATTATATCGCTAGCTTTACTAAGTACGTAGATTAACTCGTCTTTAATTACACTTCGTAGCTTATTTTATAAAATAGAGAATATAATATTTTCCTTATCTTTCGCTAGCTTATAATTAGGCCTTCTCGATAGTCTATTAGCGGGATTATTTTTCCCTTATTTATAACTTAATATAAAGTTATACTTAGATAGCTTTAGAGCTTATCTAGCTTATCGCTAGCTTAATACTATTATAGTTATAAAGTAATAGAGATTACTATAGTCTATTAATACCTTAATTAGAGCTATATTACCTTTAAGATAATACTTTTAGTATATAAAATACTTATTGAAAGGAATATCCCTATTCTCGTATACCTGTAGGGATAGGGGTAATATTCATAGAGGAATTAGACGCTAGTAAGTTAGACTATTATCTTCATTAAGTGACTTGACTGCTCGAGTTATAATAACTCTCTATCTATAATATATCCTAGATATTCTTTAATATCCGGGCTTATACACTAGCTCTAGTCCCGATTAAGTTACTACGTGATACTATACTAAATACTAACTATTCTAATACTCCCCCTTAGAGTATATCACGATTATCTTATTACTTATAAGTCCTCTATAAGTCCTATTTAGCCTTTAAACCTTTCAAATATTACTTATTCGAGTAGCTTTATTATTCTATTAGCGACTATTTCTACTATTAGGATATAGTCGACTTTAAGGCTCCTAGTTTCCGCTAAGTCGCGTACGAAGTAATAAGCGATATAAATATACTTAAAGCGTTCGTTAAGATAAGAATTCTTAATTAAGGTAATTACTCTTTAGTTATCTCCGAATATCTATACTAATCTAGAGTCTTTCTTAATAAAGTAGGAGTATCTTAGATCTCGTAGTACTTATATAAACTATTAGCTTTACTTTACGTAGTTCGTAAGTACTATATATTCTGATTCGTAGCTCGATATAGTAACTAAGCGCTACTTCTTACTTAACTAAGAGAATAGTCTATTATAGAATATTAATACGCTTCTAGAGATACTTTTCCGGTCGACCTTATTACTCGCTTAGTCTATATTAGAGTAGAGAACTATAGTATTATATTCTCCCTTTAGTTCGTAGCGAATTCTTATCTTAATAATTAGCTTTAAGTACTATAGTAGCGCTTTTAGAGCGTATCTATAGTACTTAGCTAGATCGCTTATAAATTAACTAAGCTATCTAAGGATAAAAGTAATATCTAGTCTCGTAAAGATTATTACGTATATTAATCTTCTAATGGCTTATTATTATTTATTTATATTAATCCTTTTATTATTACTACTCGCGGGGTAAAGGTTCTCGTAGCCTTTTATTAGTATCTGTTTCGGTTTAAAGGTTTCCTAAGTAATACCGAACTTATTAAGTATACTAAATAGATATTATTCTTAGTCGATTTTAAGAGCTCTAGATAGTCTATCACGAGTAACTCTCGCTCTAAGAATCTTCTCTATCTCCTCTAGATTCTTAGCTTTAAATCTTCTAGAAAGTTTTATATAAAACTAATCTAGCTTCTCTTTCTTCTTAGCGCTTACTATAATATTATCGATATATATAAGGAGCTTAACTAAGTTTTCCTTATACGTGAATATATATAAGTTAGTAGTACTCTATCGAAATCTCTATTCTAATAGTTCTACTTTTATAAGCTTATTCTAGTCTCTTATTACTTACTTTAGTTTATATAAGCTTTTTAAAGCTTATTATATATAACTATTCTTAATCTTAATCCCTTCCGGAACTTTTAAGAATATATTCTCTTTAAGTTCTGATTCTATAAATATATTTTTAATATTATATTATTAGTATTTCAGATCCTCTTTAGTAACTATAGCTAAGAAAAGCCTTAGTATATCTATCCTAATTATTAGCGCGAATATTTAGTTATAATCGAGCTTATATACTTAGCTAAATCCTCTTACGACTAAACGAGCTTTATATCGCTCTATATTTCTATTTATTATAGTCTTTATTATATAGATCTATTTATAAGATACTAAGTTTAATCCCTTTAGTATAATAACTTCTCGGAACGTCTTATTTATATATAAAGATAATATCTCTTTAGATATAGTAGTTATCTATTACTTTACTTATAAGCTAGTTATTACTTCTTTATATATCTTTAGGATCTTAATACCTATAATTTCTATAGCTATAAAAGTAATCTCGATCTTATTACTTATTTATTCATCCTTTATAGATAAGTCTTTCTAGTTAGTTCGTATAAGTTATTCTTTTAGTAGTATTTTCGTAATTATAGCTCGGATCCTCTTAGTTTCCCCTTAGTCTTCTAGTTCTGATCTTACTCTTTTCCTAGCTCGAGTAAAGTACTTAAATACCTCTTAGTAATTTATAGATTAATTAGGTTAACTATAGTTAATCTAAGTAGTAAGAGTTCTATCTATAGGAGTATCTATAAGTACTCTATTTATCGATTCCGAATCTTAGTCTAAAGCCTTAGGGATTAAATCTTATATCTAGTAATCTATTAGTATTACTTTAGTAGAATTATTCTAATACTCTAAGGTTAGTTCTACTAATTCTAGTATTCTAACTAGTAAGATAAACTTATAAGTCGATCGTGCTAATACTAGTATATTCGCGAGTCTATCTTATATAGTCTTTAGGTTATCTTTAGGTATCTTATCTAGTAAGATAATCTTAAGAGTATAATCTGATATATCCTCTTTAGTAAAGCTTAAGATATTTATTAATAGAATAAACGAAAGTATTTCTACTCGCAGATTTTCTATTATATCGACCTCTTTACTGATTTCCTTAGGTACTCTAAGTCTCCCGCGAGCTCTTCTATCTAAAGCGATATTTATAATTCCTTATAACTTAGCTATATAATTCCGAAGTCTTAGGTCGATCGATCCTCTATTACTACTTTCCTTAATAATAACCCTACTTATTATAATTATTAAGCCTCTTTCGGGAGAGTAGACTTTGAAGTACTTAGTCGTATTTTCCGAATATCCTATAAAGACCCTAACTCTACTAGGGTTAATAAGCTTATTATAACGCTCGCCTGCGGGAATAGTTTTCTTATCTATATAATAGAAGTATTTACTCCCCTATTTACGAATATAATCGATTAATAGTATTTCTCTAGTAAAAGCCTTTATAAGATAAGTCTTTTAATTATTAATTATTAGTCTAGTAGTAATATAGTTTCTTATATACGAATTAGCTTCAGCGGCTTCGTCCCAGAATTCTAGTAATAGCTATAATTCTTTAAGTATTATATATATATCGAATTCCACGATCTGAATTAATCTTTTAGTAAGTCTATTCTAGTATAATAATATAATAGTTATTAACTATACTAGTATTCTATCTTTAGCTTTCTAATTAGAAATAGCTTTTAGTAATTCTAATATATTATTAGATCTCGCGTATTTAATCTTCTTTCCGGATTATAGCTTAACTCCGACTTTCTAGTTCTTAAGTACTTAGTAAGTATCGCTCTTAGCTTTTAGTAGAATTATCTAATCTCGTCGAGAACAGATATCGATAATTATTAGAAAGTAATAGTTTCCTCGTATTATAAGCAGAAATAGTCTAGCGATATCGAATTATACTAGATCAAGGATCTCGATAAGCTAGAGACTTAGTTACTTTAGAATTTAGTTCTTTATTTTCGTAAGAGTATATATATCGTAGATATTTAGATCCTTAGGGATCTTAATTCTCTTCTAGAGTATAATTACTTTATATAAGTTCCGAATCTTATTAGGTCTAAGATATATAAATCGTCGATAGTACTTAAGGTATCGTTCGAGCTCCTTTCCTTTTGCGTTATCCTAATTATCTATAATATTCTTATCTGCTTCAGTAGCTAGAAGTACTTTTAGCGTATACGCTAGCTATTTATATTAGCTATAGTTAACTTATCTATTACTAATTACTTATCTATTAAAAGCTTTAGAGATATATTTTATAATATATAAGCCTTAAGATTATATCGCTTTTAAGACTTTCTTATTACTTTTTATAATCTAGATACTTTTATCGTCGAACTTTCCGAGGTAACTACTTTTATAGAGTTTCTTTATAGAGATTAAATTAATACTTAGTTTAGGAATAAAGAGTATATTATCTAGATAATAGGAAGTTCTATCTATAGCCTTAACTAGCGCTATTTCTTATATACGAGAAGATAGTATTCCTCTCTCTACTTATATATAGACTTTAGATATTAGCCTTAATTCCCTAAATAAGTAAAGTTAGTTAGTTATAGATAAACTTACGCTTATATTAATTACTTAGTCTTTAGGAGTACTCTTACTTATTAATTCTTTTAATAATATAACTTTCTCTATAGTATTATTATTAGAACTAGATAATTCGCTTATATCTTTTCTAAAGTCTTCTAAGTTCTTATTAGTATCTGAATTAGATTCTATTATAGTAGCGTATTCTCTTTTCTTATATTACGAGTCTCTAGATTTTAGCTTAGTAGAGCGTTTATTTTTACTAGTTTAAGAAGATCGCGATTTCTTATCTTTAACTTATAATCCGGTCTTATAAGTTAATTTATTATACTTCTTTCTTTCCTTTTCTAAATAGAAGTTCTTAGTATACTTTCTACTTATAATCTAGAATTCGTAGTTAGTAATAAAGTAATCGCTAGATCTATAGTAGAAATACTCATAAGAAATACTTATTATACTTTAGTCTAATAAACTATTATTCTCTTAAGAATAATAGTTCGAGTAATAGTATACTTACTTATACTATTTCTATGCTATATATACCCTTTCTTTACTATAGTTATTACTCTTAGTGCTAAGGTCTTATAGTATTAATTTATACTCTTCTAAAGCTTTTACCTTTTCGTTAGAAGTTATTAGAAGCTATAGTCTAAGGCTTTTAAGGAAGGTAGTATAGCGATCTTACTTTCGGAGTAATAGGGTAAGTAAGTAGAAAAGGGCCTTATTAGAATATAATTTTCCTATTTCTATATTAGTAGTAATAAGCTTCCTGCAGTATTCCTTTAGGTTTCGCTACGATCTATCTATCCTATTATCCTTATTAAATATAAAGGTCTAAATATTTATTATATATATATTCGCTATTAATAAGTTTATTCTATTATATTTAATCTTTAGTTCAGTCTATAGTATTCTTACCGAATTATACTTATTAAGTAATATAATATTATTATTACTAAGTCCTTCGATTATAATATCTAGGGCCTTCGAGTCGTCAGATACCTATTTCTCGGCCTTCTCTAGATTCTATATTCCGCTGAGCCTCTCGAACTCGCTCGTAAGGTCGTCTATAGTTAATACTAATAGTATACTTTCGGAAGTAGTCTCTAGTATACTTTTGCTTTTTATTCCGTCTCGAGTTATCTAGATAAAATCAACTTTATTAGTATCTATCGTATAGAATATACTCTTTCTCTTAATCTTAACTTTAGCTCATAGAAACTATTTATTATAGTTCTTATAGCTTAAGATTAGTAGCTTATTATCTTTCTCTATTTTATCTTATAGTTATCGCGCGGTACTCGATACGTTCGATTAGATTTTCTATAAGTTAATTATAATTAACTCGGTATATATATATAGTTAGTAAATATTTATCTTTTACTAGCTATTAGTTTATATAGAAGCTATACTCGGTTTAAGGGTTACGAGTAGCTTACTTACTTACTACTCGACTTTATAGTTATAGAGTTTCCTCTGAAGTCTATAAGTTATACGGTTATTTTTATAAGAAATAGTCTTTCTTATTATCCTCGGATTATTATTATAGATCTCCCTCTAGAGTCTACAGGTCGTATAGTTAGTATTAAAAGCCTTCTTACTTATAGCTCTCCGGTTATTATTAGCGCTCTTATATAGCCCTTTAGTCTTTTTACTTTAACTAGAATACTCTTATCTTATATATTAAGGATTTTAATCGATCGCCTTACTTTCGTCGATTATTAGTACTCTTACTTAGCCCTTTGGTCTTCTTACGTTAACTAGAATACCTCTATCTTACTTATTAGAGCTTAAATCGATCGCCTTACTTTTGTTAATTCGAAGTTATATTCTACCGGGGCTTATAACCTATTAAAAGGAATATCCCTATTCTCGTATACTTATAAGGACAGGGGTAATATTCACAGAGGAATTAGATACTAGTAAGTTAGACTATTATCTTTATTAAGTAACTTAACTACTTAAGTTATAATAACTCTCTATCTATAATATATCTCAGATATTCTTTAATATCCGGGCCTATGCACTAGCTCTAGTCCCGATTAAGTTGCCACGTGATACTGCACTGAATACTAACTATTCTAACAATACTTAATAATTATAAGGAGTTCTTATTTATATAATTCGTAATTTAGCTTAATAAGCTCTAGCTTTTTACTAAAGAATGCGATAAAGTACTAAATAGCCTTTTCTCCTTCTTTCGCTAGCTACTCTCTAAGCTAAGAGAGAATTCCCGTAATAATAAACTTAGAAGTATTAGTCTCTAGCTTTCTTAGCTTTAGTAAGTCGAAATATATAAGAAAAGGTATCACGGGTGAGTAACGCGTACGCATATGATCAAGTGTAGTATTCAAGAAGTTCGATATAGGAGAGAGTCAGGTTCTAGCCTAGCTCTAAAGGAAAACATGCGGGTGCCGCTAGGCTTAGTAAGTATAAGTATCGCTAGTACTTAATCTTAGAGCTCGCTCCTTATATTACTCCTCTCCTCTCTCTGCTTATTTTATATTAAGGTTCGCCTCTAAAGACTTATATCCCGCCCTATTATATATAGTTAGGGCTTATTATATCTGCGATTCTTTTTCTCGCTTCGTGCCGACTTCGCTTAGAAGTTAATAATAATAGTAGACTAATAAAGTATAATAGCGAACCGATAGTAAAGGAATAATTAATAATACTAGTAAAATTATATAAAGCCTCCGGTTATTTATTTATATAACTCCTCTATTTATTTCCGGCTTATAATAATAGTAAAGCTGAATATATCTTCTCGCTTCTTTATTATCGCTCTCCCTCCTATTATTAATTAAATTAGTAAATACTCTTACTTTAGCTATATATATCTCTTTCTATTACTTTATAGACTAATTCCCTTCTTCTTAATTAACTATTATAAACTATAATTTAATAAGATCATTTAGCGTCGATTACTCTTTCCCTTTCGCTATCTCTTATCTCCGCTCTAAAAGTACTATACTTTACTTACTACTAATCGGAGTCAGATAGCTTCTATTATCTACTATACTACTTATACTCTCTCTAAGGTTAACTATATCGACTAGAATATAAGTCAGATCCTGCTTATTTTCGCTTAATATCTGCTAACTTATATAGTCTACCTGCTCCCGCGCTTATACGACTTATTCTTATAAGCGTAAGAACTATAAAAACCTATATATTTATCCCGAGCTCTACTTAAAAAACGTTACTAACTACTTAGTCCTTAAATAATATATATTACTTATACTATCTAGACCCGCTCCGCTAATAGAGATACTATATAAGTTATCGGACTCTAATTATTTTCTATTACTTATCGCTTATTTAGCGCTAATACTTACTGCGATCTTAGTAAGGTCCTTAAGGCCTAGAAAGCCTTAAAGCTTCTCTAAGCTACTAGTCTTCTCTCTTTATACTTATCCTCGGACTCTACTTATTTTTCGTTACTAACTACTTATTTTAGCCCTATTACTACTAAAGTTACTAATTCGGTTATTAATATTATTACTTAATAGAGTTAGATATAAGCTTCTTATAATCTACTTATTTTCTATCGCTAATTACTATAGTACTAGTAAGGTCCCTCCTGCTCTAGTTCTAAGTGCTTATCGCGCTAAATAAGTCTATTTATTTTAGAATAGAGTCCTAGGGAAATTCAGTAAGTTATATCACTTTTTAGAATTAATAAAATAATATAAAAGAAATCTGAACTTCTCTTATTAATACTTATAACTCGCTTAAAACTAATCAGATCCTCTCTTATTCTTCTTTTTCTCTTATATTTATCTAAGTTTATTATAGTATTTAATATCTCTATACTTACTTTCGAACTCGTTTATAGCTATAGTATCTGATAAGTCTTTAATAAGTTCCTATATAAGTTCGTAATAACTTACTTATTTTACTAGTACTTCTCTGCTTTTCCCTTTTCTCCTCGATTTATCTCTAGCGTAAAGAATCTCCTCTACTTACTATTCTTTATAAGTCTCGAATAGTACGAGCTCTAGTTAACTATTATTAGTCTTCTGCTTAGATAATAAGTTATAGCTCGCTAGTTATAATAGATCTATATAGAATACTAAGTGAATATTACTAAGGACCCTAGATAGACGAATAGCTACTAGCGATAATACTTTATCTATTATATATTTAGTATACTTCGTATTAAGACTCTTTTTTAGTCGATTTATCCGGTAGTTATATAAGTCTAACTATACCTTATCTCTCTTCTAGTATACTAGAGCTAGGGTCCTTATCTTATTAGCGCTATCCTTCTATTTCTAAGTAGACGCTATTATATTCGACTAGTATAAGTTAGTAATCTTCTTTATCTTCTCTATAAATACTATCGCTTATTCGCTCGATAGTAGCTAAGAGTTAATCTTAGGTTCTATCTCTAATAGTATAAGTAATAGCGCTTCGTACTTATATATAGTAAAGAATAAGCTTATTCCGAGGCTTATATAATAATATATATTTAACGCTAACTAAGCTATAAGAAGCTACTTTTTCTAGTTAAATTACTCTTAGTTAATAAAGTTTCATAGATAAGCTTAGATATCTTAATTTAGCTTTTCTAGTTCTCTATTAGTTTATAAGTAGTATCCGGAGCTAAGTCTTTATTATATACTAATTAAGTAATAAAAGGTCTTCTAGAATATACTTATCTAGTTAGTATTTCTATTACTTATAATCGCTCGTAGTATCCTATAGTTTCTTATTTAGTATTCTATGAATTTCTTAGCGTATCCTCTGCTTTTATACTAAGTATCGCTTTAATAACTATTTATTTACTTAACTAGTCTTTAATTACCTAGAGGTAATAGTTACCTTAAGAGTTTAGTAAGTTAGTTATAAAGTCTATAGATATCTCCTAGAAGAATTAGTTAGGAACTAATAGTAGTCTTAAGAGTTCGTACTTATATTCCCTTTATATTTTATTTCTCTTATAATAGTTATAGTTCCTTAAGAATTATCTTATATACCTTAACTATAGTAGCTAGTAAAAGGAGCGTCCTAGTATCGATATAGTAAAGTCCTGCCTTAGATAACTATAGACTAGCGAGTTATAGATAGACTAGATAAGCCTTATCCTTAGAGTATTATTTTCGAGAGTCTTAGGGTCTATCGCTTTATAGTTAGACTCTAGTATAACCGAGGCGCTTAGTACTTATAACTTTCTATAGTAATATAAGTAGTTTTTTATATCTATAATATAGTCGCTTACTTAGATTTTAATCTTGATTTCGCTTAGGAAAGATCAGGCCCTATCTTATAATAAGTAGAGTATAGTTTAATATATTATATCCTCTTATACTATAGCGTCCTATAAGTCGTTTAGTTCTTTATTCTAGAAAAGACCTTTAGATACTATTAGTCCTAAGGTAAAGACTTAGCCGGAAGGTATAATTAATAGCTAAATAAATATAAGTACTACTCTTATCTTATTTGTTGCGAGGATATGGGTCTTGGAATGGATCATGTGACTGTAGTCACGTGCATGGTCCGTGCGGATATTCCTAGATAATATCTTCTATCGACTCTCTATAGTAATTAGTACTATAATGCAACTAACATCATTTAACTACTCTATGCCTTACTCTGAAGATCAACGTAACCTTACGATAGGTTATAAGCCCCGATAGCTAGAAGTAGAGTAGTACTCAAAGAAGCAGTAGTACTATGATTCTTGATAGTAAGCGTCGAACTGTTTCTCAGTACTAAGAGTAGAGATTCAAGTTGCGAGCTTCCGATTAAGGTATAGTATACGCGTATAGTTAGTTAAACTAGCGCGTCTTTCTATAGCAAATACAGTCGCGTAGAGTGCTAGTGGAGAGAGTTCTTCAGCTATCGCACTTACGCTACTATTATTAGAAGAAGTCGAAGTAGTATACTCCGATAACTCTAGCTCTATTGAAGAGATACTATAAACAAGCTGTATAGTACTCAATACTCGTACTCGTATAGTAGTTAAAGTCGACGATTCCGAAATTATCACATCTCGAGGTGCAGAGTCTTCCGCGCTAGCGCCGGAACCTACCTAAGTCCCTAGGACTTAAAATATACCCGATTTACCCCCTATAGACGCTAATTCGACGTCCTAGGACTATCTAGAGAAGGATCCGGAAGACCCGGAATCGGAACTTATTACTGCGATTACGCTAGAGCTATATAAACGCAAGAAGATAAGTAGCTCTACGTCTTTGAACTTAGCAGAAAACTATAAGCTTAAGGGAGGAGAGAACTATACGGAATAGAGAGATAAGGTACTGAATATTACTAAAACTAATAGAATTAGTAAGTTTCTTAACGTTAAATCTCGTGACCACGTGCCTAAAGAGGTAGATAAATAGGATAACGAGGTCGATAATAAAGCCCTTAAGAAGTAGTAAGATTAGGAGTCTAGAGAGAGTCAAATGAAGCTAGTAA
This sequence comes from Rhynchosporium graminicola, assembly GCA_900074885.1. Lineage (NCBI taxonomy): Eukaryota > Fungi > Ascomycota > Leotiomycetes > Helotiales > Ploettnerulaceae > Rhynchosporium > Rhynchosporium graminicola. Next base: position 21,203 of record FJUW01000083.1, read on the forward strand.
TCACGCTGAATTGCAAGGCCGGACCTCTCGCGCATATAACTAGTAAAACCACTGTATTAGATATATAGGAGGCCTTATAGGCGCAGTACGAAGGAGGTGGCAATATACTAGTATATAACGCTATATAAGATTATATTAAGCTCTAGTATAACGATTTCAACTCCTTAGAGAAGTTTATTATCGCTTTTAAGCTCTTAATTATTAAATTAGAGACTTTAATAATAGCTCTACCTCCGGTATAGTATCTAATTATATTTATTACTATAGTTTCAGAGAAGTGGCCTATATAGGCTAAAAGATAATATTCTCTCTTAAGAGTTTCTTCTAGTAATAACCTAGACACGACCGAGAAGGCTAAATCAGGAGTGACTTTAGTTAGTTTAATCGAAGATATTACTAACGAGGTAAGAGCGAGTGACTCTACTGGAAAGATAGCAGGTCAAGCTCTATATAGTAATAAGTCTATACTTAAGAAAGGAAGCGGCAGAGGAGCTACTAAGCCGGCTAGTAAGGATACTAGGCCGACTTATAAGCACTATAAATAGACGTCGCTAAAGCATACTCTAGAGAACTATTTTATTATTAATAAACAAAAGAAGAAGGAGTTTAAGGAGAAATCTGGAAAGAAGTAGATCCCGCATACCGAATAGCTAAAGAAGAAGGAAAGAGAGAGTAAGACTAATAAGACTAATAAGAAGAAGACTAGTAGTAGAAAGAAGAAGGATAACGATTCCGACGATAGTAGTATCTTCGGCGCAGCCCTTTTACTATGTTTCCCTACTATTACAGCTTCTATAGCTATATTCTCTTACTATAATAAGTCACGATAGCTCTTCGATACCGGCGCTACAGAGCATATATCTAACGACCTTTCTAAATTTACCTTATATACGCTAAAAGACGACTTACCCTATATACTTACTATTAATAAGCTATTACGCCCTACCGGGATTAGAAGTTATACGATTAAGGCGATAAAAACCGATAGTATAGTACGTATATTAGAGTGCTATAATATACTATATATCCTGTAGTCTCTAGTTTGCCTATACTCCGGTTCTAAATTGAACAAATTAGGAGGTTATTTGCGTAGTTCTATTCTCTATATATCTAAGGAGAAGGAGATCTGTATAATTAATAAGAATCTATTTATTATTAAAGAAGAGATAACCTCCGGCGCAGGGTACGCTAGCCTTCCGGGTTTAAGCTTACCTGCAGCAGTAGAGTAAGCTACAGTCGATATAGAGCTTTAGCATAGACGTATATATCACGCTAGCTTTAACGTAGTACGACGCACTTAATCTATAGTTACTAGTATGAAGTTTACAGAGCTTAAGACTAGTAGAACTCGCCTTTACGTACCATATGAGAAAGGCCGACCTATTCGAAAGGTTAATAAGGTATCGGCACGTGCACGACCTATTAGATCGATAGATAAAATCCATATAGATATAGTATACCTTAAACCTAAGGGTCTGAATAGTTACTCTTACGCCTCTATCTTCTTATGCGCCTATTCGACTAGAAAGTAAGCTTTTACTTACGCTAAGAAATCGGATATATACCTAGCTAATCAAAAGCTAATTAAGTTAGCCGAAATATAGTATTACTATAAAATTAAGGTATAGAGATATAACGGGGGTAAGGAGTACTCTCTCTCTCAGATAAAAGAGCTTACTAACTACCTTAGAATACTACTAGAGGAGTCTACTCTGTATACTCTAGAGTAAGATAGAAGAGCTAAACGCTCTATACGTACGATTATCGAGAAAGTACGTATAGTTATAGTAGACTAGAATATACCTGACTATATATAGCCGGAAATTCTACTCGCCTGTATATATATCGCTAACCTTACCTCTACTTCTAGAGTAGAAAGGAAGACTCCTTTTAAGTGCTTCTAAGACGATATTAAACTAGGGGTAAACTATACTCCCTCTATTAAGTATCTCCGTATATTAGGATATCCTATCTTTATACTAATTAATAAGGAGAAGAGAGTCTAGAGCTATAAGGTAGCTCCTAGAGCTGAAAAGGGTATTCTAATAGGATTTGAAGGTCATAATATCTATAGATACCTAGTTAATAGAAAGGTAGTTCGTACTTCTTATCTACGATTTAATAAAGACGGTTTAGTCATAGAACCTCACGAAGAAGACGCTATAATAGTACCTTAAACTAGAGGTAATAATTCTATCGATACTTTAAGTCAAAATCAAGACGTTAAGGTTACTAGCGCTACTACTCCTGATACAGGTATCATAAGCTAAGACGAGGATTCCGAAGTCGAAATCGATAGTACGGAAGATGCCGAGTCTATAGTTAAGGACGAAGTTCTAGTACTAGAGGTCGATATTCCGGAGCAAATTACTATATAAAAGAAGCGTAGTAGGCCTCCTAGATCCAAGAACTATATACCAGAGTACGTCCCTAGAGCTATACGCTCTAGCTGTAATAATCCGACTCTAATTTCGATACCTAAGGTAACCCCGGAACCAAATAACAGCTACTCCTATACTATCTCTCTATTAGAAGAAGTACTAGAGAGTACTAGTTAGTATCGACTCGCCTTCTATATAACTTAAGAAGAGTCTCTATTCTTAGATAATCCGACTACTTTAGATCAGGCTATAAAGAGAGCTAATTAGCCAGAATAAAAGAAGGCGATTATTAAGGAATACCGATCTCTTAAAGAGAAGTCGACTTAGAAGACTATAAGTCGCTCTAATATGCTAAAAGGGTGCAGAGTACTAAGTTCTCGTCTAGTTTTTAAGACTAAGAGAGATATAGATAGCAAAATCGATAAATATAAGGTCAGATTTATAGTCTAAGGTTATACGTAACGTTTTAGTTACGATTACGATCAGATATATACCGGAGTCTATAAATCTTCTACTTAGAAGATAGGCTTAGTAGTTACGGCGGAGTACGACTTAGAAGTCGAATAGTTTGATATAGTAATAGTATTCTTATATAATAAAGCCGATACCTAGATATATATCAAATTGCCGCTATTTTATAGATAATTTAGGCGTAGACTCACAGACGATAAATATATGCTCTTACTAAAGGCTCTATATAGTCTGAAGCAGTCTCCACGTCTCTAGCAAGAGACCTTACGTAAGGAGTTCAGTATTATCGACTTTATACCTTTATAAACCGATAATTGCGTATATATTAACCGAGAAACTAGAATAATTATTATTACTTATGTCGACGATTTTCTAGTTATCTTAAAGGCTGGAATAGCTCTTGAAGAGCTTAAGAAGAAGATTCTTACTATATTCGATATTCTACTAGCTAGACTAGCTAAATACTTCCTTAGTATCAGAATTATACGTGATAGAGAGAAGAAGACGATTTCTCTTTACTAAGATGCGTATATCGATAAGATATTAGATCGATTTAGAATGACTAACTATAAGAGCGCTAATACGCCCTTTACTACTAGTTCAGAGGTTTCTATAGTTAAATTCAAGGGAGTAGCTACTCTATAAGAAATCAAGCTATATCAATAGCTTTACAGTAGTTTATAGTACCTAGCTTATACTCGCTGGGATATACTATACTACTACTCTATACTATCATAATTTCTAATAAATCTATTACCTTAATACCTTACGAGCGCTAAGAGAGTACTTACGTACCTATAAGGTATAAAGTACTACGCTACGACTTACAGAGGAGACGTTACCGATAGAGAGAAGATGAAATTAAGAGGTCTCTGCGACTCTAATTAAGCCGGTAACCGAATCGACAGAATATCGCATACCGGAGTATATTTCTTCCTTATAGGAGGTGTTTTCTTAGCTATTTCAAAGCGACAGACTACTATAGCTCTTGCTTCTATAGAAGCAGAGTATATAGCTATATGCGCCTTTACTAGAGAAGCATCATATATACGCTAAGTACTAAAGGAGCTAGGCTATAATAAGCCAGACTCTAGGAGTATAGAGATATAGTGCGATAATCAGGGAGCTTTATCTCTATCGGAGAACCTTAAATTACACTAACGTACTAAGTATATCAATATTAAATTCCACTACCTTCGCTAGGAGGTCGCCAGAGGTTATTTAGACTCTTAGTATATACCCTCAAAAGAGAATATAGTAGACGGTTTCACTAAACTACTTAGCTTATAAGACCTTAAGGCCTTTATAGTAATACTAAATATAACTGTTTTATACCTAGAATAAGAGGTATAGATATTAATCGGGAAGGCAGACTATCTTAAAAGAATTACGGAACCTGGGGTTTATCTAGTTCACGTGATATCGAGGTATAGTTCTAGTCTCTAGGGGTATCACTATACGTACGCATACGATAGTATAATCGACTAATTACAGGAAATTAGATCACTCGTACTTATAGAAGTTACCGACTTTATAGTATCTCTACAGAGGGGTGTATTGCGAGGATATAGGTCTTAGCATAGATCAGGTGACTATAGTCACGTGCATAGTCCGTGCGGATATTCCTAGATAATATCTTCTGTCGACTCTCCATAGTAATTAGTACTGCAATACAACCAATATCATTCAACTACTCTATGCCTTACTCTGAAGATTAATATAACCTTATGATATTATTTTCTCTTTCTAAAACTAGCTAGTATATTACGTATTCCGAGTCTAAAAACCTGCAGAACTTTAAGTTTATATCGCAGTCTAGCTAAGTCGATATAGTTATTACTCTTACTTTATTTTTCTTTTCTAAAGTAAGCTAGTTTACTATATAGTCTAGATCTAAAAACCTGCGGAACCTCGAGTTTATATTATTTTCCCTTAATATATCTTATTTCTTCTATAATAAAGTATCCGGGATAATAGCTTCGGATCCCGGCTTATATACTAAAGTAAACTAGAATAATACTAAGGTCTTATATTAATATACTTAACGCTCTAATAGCTATTACTTAGTTATAAAATACTTAAGGTTCTTATAGTCTATCTAAATTATAAAAGAGCTATATACTTTTAACTTAAGAGCCTAGAATTTCAAGTAAGTAATTACTACTAGTATCTCCTTATTATAGATATTATAATTAATTTCGGCTTTATTTAGCTTCTAAGTAAAGAAGCTTACTAGTTATTAGACTCTATTCTTTTCTTATAGGAGAGCGCCTCTTATTATAAATCTATTATAATTAGTCTCTAAGAACGTCTAAAGTCTCGGATCCTAGTATATAAGTACTAGAGTATTATAAAACTTCTCTATTAGAGCTTTAAATACTTTCTCTTCTAGTTTTCCCTAAGAGAATAAGTAACCCTTTCCTATTAACGCTATTAAGAGTATAGTTAGCTTTAAGTAGTTCGCTATAAATATTCAGTAGAAGTTTATAAATCCTAAGAAATATCATATTTCCTTCTAAGTCTTAGGTTACGCCTAGTTCTTAATTACTACTACTTTTTCTAGATTAGGACTTATGCTTTTTCTATTAGTATATATAATAAATCTTAGATATTTAAGCTTCTTACGAGCGAACTTACTCTTTCCGGGATCTAAGTATAATCTACTATCCTAAAGCTTATAGAGAACAGTTCGTACCTTTTCGAAGTAGTCTTCTCTAGAGCTATTCGAGTAAATAATTATACTATCTATATAAGCTAAGGTAAAATTATCTAATTATTCTCTTAATAAACTATTAATATACTACTAGAAACTTACTAGAGCTCTTAATAATCTAAAAGAATATATAAGCTATTTAAAAGACCTAAATCTTATACGAAAAGCTATTTTATACTCGTAACCTAACGCTATACGTATCTAATGAAATACTAAAACTATATCTACTTTCGTAAGCTATTTAGTACCTATAAGGTTCTATAAGGTCTCTAGTATTAATAGTAAAAGGTACTAGTCTAGCTTTATAATAGCGTTTAGCGCTTAATAGTTATAGTAGAACCTTAGACCTCCCTCGGGTTTCTATATAAAAAGGATAGGAGCTACTACTTCTAAAGTACTAAGCTAGATATATCCTTTTTCTAAGAAGCTATTTAATAACTTTCTTAGCGCTAGTAATTTATCTTTAGATATACTATATAGCGGACCCTATAGTAAAGCAGCAGGGGACCTATCTAATTATTCGCGGATATTAATTCGATAGTCGATACTTAGTCGATAGAGAGCTAGTTTCTCTATTTCTTACTTAGAAAAGAGTAGAGCTATATCTTAAATCTCTAAAGGGAGAATATTTTTAAGTTAATCTAAAATTAGCTCTTCTTTATCCTAAAGGGCTATCTTTATATCTTCTGATATTATAGCAGATACTAAGGTATAGTTACTATTATCTATATATAAGTAGTAATTATATCTTTCTATTATCTATTTCTTTACTAAGCTATAATAGTACTATTGTTTTTTAAGCGTTATCCTAATCTTATTTCGCGCTTTCTACGGGTTCCCTAAGATTAATAGAAAAGCTAGTTTTAGTACTATATATATATAGACCCTTTAGCTGAACTCTGCGATTTTCATTTAGAACTCGATTACTCCTTTAGTTCTTAAGTTCCGTATAGCTTTTAAAGCGCTCTTTATCTCGCGGGTTCCGTAGCTTATATATATAAGACCGAGACTTTCTATAAGGTCTTTATTTATTATAGTATAATACTAGTATCCTTTATTAATAAGAGTAAATATTCTAAACGTTTCTTAAAAGACTATATCTATATATATAAGGTTTCTATTTATAAGCTCTTTGAATTTACTCTATCCTTTTATTAATACTTTATCTACTCTTAGCTTCTAACTTTAAGAGAGAGTTAGTCTTTTCCTAACTCTAAAAGAGCAGAGTCTAATATATTATTATTATCCTCTAGTAATAGTCCTATCGTATTAATTATAATAAGTTATACTACTAAGGCGTATAAGTAATTATAGATATAATACTTAGATACTTTATAGCGGAAATAGAGCTTTTTCTTATAGCGTCTCTCTTATTTAGCTATATTTACTTATTTAGCTTTTTATTTACTACTAGAATTATTATAAGCTCTGCTATTCCTTTCTCGGTTTCTTACTATACGCGCTAGTATTATTACTATATCTCTATTAGTATTAACTTTAGCTTTTATAAGAGCCTTCTAAGGATATATATAATCTGCTATATTTATCTTAGAGTCCTTATTCTTATTATTCTATCTCTTATTCGATACTTTAAACTAATCCGTCTCTTCGAGGTTAGTTATAATCTATTCTACCTCCTTAGTAAATTCGTAGTAATCTATAGTCTTAGCTATAGAAGCTATATATATTCGGATAGGGTTTAAAAACATATTTTAAAGGTAACTTATCTTTATATTATCTTCTTAGCTCTCTCCTCTAGCGCTTAGTAGGAGTTCGTCGAATTCTAGCTAGTACTCGTACTAGAGCTATCCTATAGAGTACCTTATATTCATAAGCTATTCGAGGGCCTTAGCTCACTTATTACTATCTACGAATATTTTATCGAGCTGCGCGAAGAAAGCTTCGGGGTCTTTATTATCTATCGGGCTTTCCCTCTCCTAGAAGTATTATATATAAGCTCGTTCGCGCTATAGGAGAGTATTATAAATAGTATTCTAGTAATAGTTAGTAGAGAGAGATAGCTTTTAAGTAGAGCGTATATAATAAGAACTTCTTAGTCTTAAGAGATAATCTCGAAAGGTATCTATATATCTATCTTAAGTAAGCGATATCTATCTGCTAGAGCTCGATAGTTCTCTATTAGAGCTCGACCGAGACGCTATAAGAGACTTAATAAGAGTTTTTATTAGGGCACTCGAAGACGATAAGTCTCCGGTATTATTAGATCTAAGCGCTTATCTGAGTCTTTCGGCCTCTAACGCCTCTAGGGTAGTACGCGTATTTACTAGCTTAGTCTCTATTAGGAGCTAGCGCTTATATATCTCTTATATAATACGCTATAATTTATTATTAGAGTCCTTCTATTAAGAGCTTATATTCCCTGATAAATCTATTCCGGTATCTAGCGTAAAAGCTATAGGAATAAGTCGGCTTATTTTAATCGAACTTAATATTACAGGTAAGTAACGCGTACGCAGATAGTTAAGTATAGTATTTAAGAAGTTCGATATAAGAGAGAGTCAGGTTCTAGCCTAGCTCCGAAGGAAAATTGTAACGACACAAGACTCAAGGCGGTATACAAGCAAGAATAAATAAGTAGGGAGGCCAAGAGCGATCTTATATAGTCTGGTACGAAGGAAACAGAAAGATGCAGAGCTCTGAAGGAGTCTGCACCTTCTATATATATAAGGAGGGTATGCCTAAGGCACCGATACTGGCCCGTATCTGCCACGTATACTATGCGCCGACATAAGACTCAAGGCGGTATACAAGTAAGAATAAATAAGTAGGGAGGCTAAGAGCGATCTTATATAGTCTAGTACGAAGGAAACAGAAAGATGCAGAGCTCTGAAGGAGTCTATACCTTCTATATATATAAGGAGGGTATGCCTAAGGCACTGATACTAGCCCGTATCTGCTACGTATACTATACGCCGTTATATTACCCCCTTCTAAGATAAAGGCTCGCCCTCGAGCCTTAAAGAATCGAAGTAACTAAGGAAATAAAGTAAGTATAAAACGCAGTTAAATATCAAGATAACCTTCTAAATTTCTATTAAACCGAAACCGTAGATACTAATTCAGTACTAAGATTATCTCTTCTGCAGAGGGAAACATAATCTCCGAGAGATACCGTGGTTCTAAGTAACCTCTTATAAGGCTAGAAGTAGAGCTCCAGACTAGCGCTTTACAGGCACGCGTAGTCGGGTATCAGTCTGAATTAACTTCCAGTCGGTCCGGAGGTCTATAAATTATTAATTAAAGAGCGTTCAAGGGTAGGTTCTATCGGTAATTATAATACCGAGTTTTACTGAATAAGCGAGACTAAGCGAGTGATTGAAACACTTAAAGGTTACGAAAGAAACGAAAGTCTAAATCGAATTCTAAAGAAGCTAAAAGATTAAGGAGAGTTAGATATCTTCGTTAAGTAGATATAGAAAGTATTAAATTAAAGGTTCTAGTAGAAGGAGGTCGATTCTACTAAGGGGGATAAATTATACCGGGGTATAAGGGTTACGAGTCGGATTCCGGTAATTTCCGCTAGAGTAATAAGCTACTTCGTCCTAGCCTAAAAGTAAGGTTTTTCGCTATTAGAGCTACTTTCGGAAGGTTAAAGTCAGGTAAAGGGATAATAAATATTAGGGCCTATAGGGAAGTTTCTACTTAAAATTCGTCTGCTATTTTACTTCGTACGTACGAAAGAACGAGTTTCGAAGTATCCGAGAGTGACTTCGTAGTAATACTAGTGCTTCTGAGGCTAAATTACGTTCAAATTCCTAGCTATCTAAGAGATCTCTAGAATCTTAGCTCTTTTGAAAACTTAACTATCGAATTCGTAATTAATAGTACTAACTATTTCTATATAATTCTGAAAATCTAAAGTAAGTAGAGATAACTTAGCGAAAAGCTCCTTAGTAATTATATATACGAATCGAGTTTTCTAAGTAAGATATTATTTAATACTATCCTTAGTAGTCTTAATCTTTCTATTTAATATAACGATATAAGACTTAAGGCGATATATAAGTAAGAATAAATAAGTAGGGAAGCTAAGAGCGATCTTATATAGTCTAGTACGAAGGAAACAGAAAGATGTAGAGCTCTAAAGGAGTCTACACTTTCTATATATATAAGGAGAGTATGCCTAAGGCACCGATACTGGCCCGTATCTGCTACGTATACCATGCGCCGTCACAAAAATATGCAGGTGCCGCTAGGCTTAGTAAGCACAGGTATCGGCGGTGCTTAATCCTGGGGCTCGCCCCTTATAAAGGTACTATAATAAATATATTTTTTTAACGCGTTAAAAGCTTCTCTTTCTATAGTACTCTATCTGAAAATAGAAATAAGTTACTCTTTCTTCTTACTACTTATTAAACTTATTAGAAGTTAAGTAATCGCTAAGAACTTTATAATAAATCGCTAATAGAAGTTTATAAAACTAATAAAGACTTATATATTTCTAATACTTTTAAGCTCTAGCTATTCCCTAATAATATCTATCTGGCTTATATCTATTTAAATACTAGCTAAAGAGATAATATATCTTATAAACTTTATACTTTTAGTATTAAAAGAGTACTTTAATAACTTAATAAAGAGGTTTATATACTAAAGTCTCTCTAGTACTTAGTAAATATATTATTTATATTATAATAAGTCTATAGAGTAGATTAGGATATTATTAAGATATATAATATAAGTAATATCTATAAGTCCCGTTAGCGTATTATTAATAAATACTTAGAAAGTCGCTAGTATATTTAATAGTCTAAATAGTATAACTTAATACTTATAATACTTATATTAGATACGAAATATAGTCTTCTATTTATTACCCTAGCGAATTCGGATATAATAGTAGGCGTTTTATAAGTCTAGTTTAGTAAATACTCTAGTATTCCGGAGCTTATCTAGCGTTTTACTAATTAATAGTAAAAGGTACTAATCCTTAATTATAATTTTATTTAGAGCTTAGTAGTCGATATATAATTAAAAGCTATTATCTTTCTTAAGTATAAAGAGAATAGATATACTTATAGGATTCTTAATCTTCTTTATTTAACTTTTTACTTCTAATAAGTTAAAGTATTCCCAGAGAACCTCTAGTTCTTTCTTAGAGAGGTTATAGATTAGAGAATAAGGTATCTTTAATCCTAGTTCTAACTCGATAGAATATTAATAGCCCTTTAATAGAGGTAGCTCGCTTCCTTTCTCCTTAGAGAATACGTCCTCGAAGTCATTATATACGAAGGGAATAGTAAGCGTATCGCTAGTATCTATCTAGCGTATTATACGCAAGTTAAGTATTATAGCATATATAGGAGATTTCTGTTTATTAATAAGAGTTATAAAAGCTCGAGGTGCTATAATATTAAAGTTATCTAAATCTTTTAATATATAAGAAAATCTTTACTACTTATTCTTAAAGCTTATCTAAGGATTTATATCCTCTAACTATAGCTATCTTAATATTAAGTCTATACTTAGTATATTAATAACTCTTAGCTAAAGAGTATCGACTCTAATCTATCTAATCGAATCGGCTATCTCTACTTAAGTAATTATAATACTAAAGATAATACTTTTATTCTATAAAAGTATCTAGAAAGTCCTTAGTCTTTCGCTAGTAATTTTAAGCTTATATTCTTTAGTAATTAGTCTTAATATAAACTTATCTTCTACTCTATTATTAATAAGAGTAGTTATTAATTTCTACTTATCTTAAGATAGAATCTTTATTTAGATTTCTATCTTATTATCTAGTAAACCTAGCTCGGATATAGAAGATATTACGAATTATAGCTTTCCTTAGCGTTTATCTTTAGTATTACTAGTATTTAATTTTAGATAGTTTAAAGAGATATATCTATATTTATTATAAGAGTAATATTAAACTTTAGAGATATCTTATCTTATTAGCTAATCCCTAATAAGTATACTATTTAGATCTCTTCTCTTTTCTTATCTTTATTAGCTCTTATTTTATTAATTATTAGTTTTTCGTTAGTATTTATACGAGTTATCCTTCTTTATATTTAACTTCTTATATTTCTACTCTTTAGGTTCTCTTTATCTTTTATTACTATTAGTACTCTTAGATAAGATATAAGTCTCTTAAAGAGTAATAGTAGAAATAACTTAGTCTTAAGTCTAAAGTCTATTAGCTTAACTATTCTTAATAATTTTCTAGCGAATCTCTAGACAGATCTTATTAAATAAGATATCTTATAATTAATACTTAGTAAAAAGTTTAAGTTATTCTTCTTTCTTTTCTAAGTAATGAATAAACTCTCTAATTAGTTAACTTAGCTTTTAGCGAGCGTTCTTATAAGCTTATAAGTTAGCTACCTTTCGTAAGATAAGAAGTAGCTAGAGATTCGCTAGAAACTCTTTATAACTTTCCTAGGTTATCTTATAAAAAGTATCTAAAGTATACTTCTTAAACCTTTCTTAAGCGTTCGCTAGTTCCTTATAGAGTAATATTATTACTTATTTAATCTTAACGAGATTAGTTAGGTACTCTTTAATATTATAGTCGAAGACTTAGTTATAAGCTTATAAGTACTTAGTAAGCTCTCTTTAGCTCTTACTCTTATATTCTAGTAGAATTATATATTTATCTTTATTCTAGCGAGGAATTAGCGATTCTTTAGAAGCTACTAATCGACTAGTATCTCTCTTTATACTTAAAGTAAGGTCTTCGGATATATAAGCTTAATAGAGTTATACTCTTATAGTAGCTTCCGAAGGGTATTAAGTAAGGTCTTTACTAAATATTCGTTAGTACTTAATTATAAAGTTATCTAAGATATTACTCTATTTCTTTAGCGATTAGAGTTTTTCTTATAGAACTAAAAGGTTATCTACTAATATATCGCTAAGTATTATCTAGGCCTTAATAGAGTTATCTTAGAGTATAAGTCGGGTTAATATAGTAGAAGATTCTCTGCTTTAAGCTATTATAATTATTTAAGCTAATATTAAGTAAAAGTAATTAGAATATAATAATTACTTAGTATACTAAAGTAAATAAGTATAATAGAATAAAAGAGTAGTCGCTAGAGGTTCGCTAGTAATAATCTAGTTAATATAGAAACTAATTACTAAAGAGAGAAAGTTCTTTCTTCCTCTCTAATTCTGAAATATAGAAGTAGAAAGCACTAGGCGTATAGATCTATTATACTAATACTTTTAACTTTGGCGTAATAAGGAATACGCGCTACTTATCGCGTACTACTTTAGCTACTCTCTAGTATATACTATTAGCTTATTCCGCTTATAACTAGAGTTCTTTAAGCGTTATAGAAGTAGTAGTAGTAGTATTATTATCTAAGGTAGCTTTATTAACTACTTCGGGTTCTTTAACTTATAGGGATTCGTTCTATAGTCGCGAGGCTTCTTCTTCTTCTTAGCGTCTTCGAACTTATCGTATTATAACTAGAGCTACTATTATTATCCCTTATAGTAATAGTAGTTCTTATAATAATTTCAGCTTAATTAATTAGACTAATTAGTACTAGGTTTATTCGTCTTCTATATTATAGCGTATATCTTATTTATATCATAAGAGTATATTTACGCGCTTATTTTCTTTTCTAGGAATATAACTAATCGTATAATTAAACTATAAGAGGAGTAGTAACTACTATATTTACTACTATATAAGCTACTATATAATTATGAAATACTCAAGGTTCTTATAAATAGTACTAATATATAGAATTCTTATATGCTTTTCAATTCGTACTACTAATTCTTAAGGTAATATATAATTACTAATATTTCCTTATTATAGATTTTGTAATTATATTTAGCTAAAGCGTTTTTCTTTAAGAAGAATATATAAAGTCGTTAGTATCTTTAGTTATTAAATTATATAAGTACCCCTTTTACTACTTATCTCGAAAAGTCTATTTCGAGTATTATTTCTTAGTTAGGATTAAACTATACTAGCGTAAGTCTAATAGTAAATATATCTTTTAACTTCTTAAACGCTTTATCTATAGCTTTATCTTACTACTATAGCTACTTCTTATAAGTAAGCTATATTAGTAATAGTATAATTATTAAGTAATTCTTAATAAATATCCGATAGAAATTTATAAATCTTAAGAAGCTTTATACTCCTTTTACTAAGGTTAGGAGTTCTTATTCTCGAATCGCTTATACTTTCTTAAGGTCTATTTAAATACTCTCTTTCGTATCGATTACGAACCTAAGGTATTTTATTATTTATACTTCGAATTCGTACTTATTAATATCTAATTATAATCTAGTTTTATATAATCTTATTATAACTTTCGCTATTTACTTTTAGTAGTAATAGTAGTTACTATCTATATAAATTAAGATATTATTAATATAAGTAGAATAGAATTTATCTAAGTAATTACGTAAAGCTTAATTAATATATCATTAAAATATACTTAGAGTAATCGCGAGTCTAAAAGAGTTACTAGCTACTTATATAGACTATATCTCGTGCGAAAAGCTATTTTCTTTTTATTACTAGTAATAATATATATCTTATAAAAAGTAATAATAATATCTAGTTTTATAAATTATTTCGCTTTCTTATTATTCCGAAGAATCTTATAGATTAGTAGTAATAAGTATCGATCCTTCTTTATAATTCGATTTAACTTATAATAATCGATATAAAATTAAAGCTCACTTCTTAGTTTTTTTATAAATAAGATAAGAGTAATAATAAGCGAGTTATTAACTTAAATAAATCCCTTATCGAGGAGCTTTATAAGAGTCTTCTATAGTACGAAGGGTTTATCGCGAGATATATTATATAAAGGGACCTGGCCCTAAAATACTATAAGTTCCTTACTATTATATAATTCGAGTTTAATCTTATAATCGATCCTGGGACCTTATAATAATAATAGTATATCTGCTTTCTTATTATTATATAAGTTAAGGTATTTATATAGCTAATTAGGGAGTTTCGCTCGCAGGTTAGTCTTTATCTTTAATATAAAAGCTTTCTAGATATCTATTATACTTATAATAAATACTTATACTTTCTTATATAGTCGTCCTCGAGTAAGCTTATTAAATACTATTATTAATACTACGAAGTAGTCTAGCTCGTAGTCCGGCTTCGATACTTAGTTATATAGGATCGTAGTAATAGTATTAATATAGTGTTTTAACTTTAGAGCGATTATACGTATATTATTCTTCTTGAATTATAATAGTCCTAAAATCAGGTTATAGTCTTCTAGGCGTAATATTATATAGAAAAAAGCCTTAGCTTCCTTATACTTATCGATATCTATCTCTATAATTACTACTTTTATAATAGGACTTCTTTCTCCTTCGAACGAACTTATTTCGATAAGGGAAATAAGGAAATAAGGAAACGCTAGAAGTAATAATAAGTAGTAAAGCGAGAATTAATAATACTATATAAAAATTATTTAGTATTAAGTAGAGTCTTAGTATAATACTTTTTATTAATTATTTTAAATACTAAGAAAAGAGCTCTATTTATTATATCTTTAAACTAATCCTAAGCTTCTATTATTATTATCTAATTAACTTTCTTTTGTTTCTATTAATAATTTTAGATAAAAGCTATTCTTTTCCCGAGCTCTCTAACTCGGAGCTCGATCCTTCTATCTCGATATCTTTTAGCTTCGACTTCTTTATCTTCTTCTTAGCTATTACTACTTAGCTTTTCTTCTTCTTAGTTATAATAAGTTTTATATAATAGTTATAAATTATATATCTATCTTATTTATAGCAGAAGTAAAGCCGCTTTACTTTCTATCTCTCGATCTCTATAGAGCTTACTTACTAAAGTTCCTTCTTTATTATTATAATTATAGTAATAATAGAAGTTACTTTCTAATCTATCGAGTCTATTACTTATTAGTCTATCTTAGGAGACTACTCTTATATTTATTTCTATTAATCTACTCTAGCTAATAGCTCTTTAACTTCAGCTAGATAGTCGCTAATTATATATAGTTACGAATAATACTCTTTATATAATTATTCTTCCTTTATACTAATAATACTATAGACTAAAGTAGTAATAATAATAGCTTTTAAGTAACTTTTCTTAATTATATCTACTTAATCTTATCTTTCTGCTTTAAGGATTAGCTAATTGAAATTATTAAGGAATTCGTTTAAAGGACGAGTTCCTTACTCAATCTTATTTAGCTAGCTTATAGCTTTCTATTAGTAGTAGGAATCGCGAAAAGTAGTAGCTATCTATTGAAATAGCTCTTCGACTATTAATTACTCTTATTATTAAGTAAAGCTTACTTATAAGTAAATTCGGCTTATAGCCTCGCTTAAGAGATAGCTAAACGCGTATTATATTTATTCCCTCTAATTACTAATAGTAATAATATCGATCTCTAGCTTCGCTCGTAAGATACCCTCGAATTAGAAGTATAGGGCTAGGTTAGTATTATTAAACTTTTCGAGTTTCAGTATATATTACTTTATAGCTATAGTTAGCTCTCGAGTTATTAACTATATTATATTATTTAGGGTTAGTATTACTAGTAGTACTAGCTACATGTTTCGTTATTCTATATCTTCGATCCTACTAGCTAAAGTAGCTACCGAACTTGCTTATTATACTACTAGCTTAGTAACTTATTATCTTTATACCTCGAAGGCATCTAGTAGCTACTAGAGAGGCTATTCTTCTGCTATTATAAACTATATATTCTAGTATTATTATAATTACTACTTATATAATAGTTATATAAATAGCCGGATCTACTATATATAGTCCGAGGCGTTAATTCTATATCGTAAGTAAAGCAGCCGGATCTACTATATATAATCCGAGGTATCTATCTCCGTATTATAAGTAAGGTAGCCGGATCTACTATATATAGTCCGAGGCGTCTATCTCTATATTATAAGTATACGTATAGTAATAGTAAGTCCAGGGTACTAGCTTTCTTACGCACGCGTATTATCTACTGCTCGAAAGCAGATCCTTCTTCGTTTAGTTAAGAATATTAAGAATAAGTTAATTCTAATATTATAAGGCGAATATAAATTATATAGTATAAAAGCTCGTTTATATTATAAGAAGAATTTACTAAGGAGGGAAAGGAGGAATAAGAGTCTCCCTTCGAAGAAAAAATAATACCGCGGCCGCTAGTAGTAGTAGTATTAAAACACGTATAATAATACGTCAAGTACTAGCGTAGACGCCTTAGGCGTCAAGTATACTAACGGGTATAACCCGTCATATAAGATATAATATACGCGTATAGTTCAGTTAAACTAGCGCGTCTTTCTATAGTAAATATAGTCGCGCAGAGTGCTAGTAGAGAGAGTTCTTCAGCTATCGTATCTACGCTATTATTAGAAGAAGTTGAAGAAGTATACTCTAATAACTCTAGCTCTATTAAAGAGTCTTTACTACTATAAATAAGCCGTATAGTAATTAATACTTATACTCGTATAGCAGTCGAAGTCGACGATTTCGAAATTATCGTATCCCGAGGTGCAGAGTTTTCCGCGCTAGCGCCGGAAGCTATCTAATAAGCTATCTAAGTCCCTAGGACTTAAAATATACCTGATTTACCTCTTATAGATACTAAATCGATATCCTAGGATTATCTAGAGGATCTGGAAGACCTAGAATCGGAACTTATTACTATAATTACGCTAGAGCTATATAAACGTAAGAAGATAAGTAGCTTTATATCTTTAAACTTAGCAGATAGCTATAAGCTTAAGGGAGAAGAGAACTATACGAAATAGAGAGATAAAGTACTAAATATTACTAAAACTAATAGAATTAGTAATTTTCTTAATATTAAGTTGCGTAACTATATGTCTAAAGAGATAGACAAATAGGATAATAATATCGATAATAAAGCACTTAAGAAGTAGTAAGATTAGAAGTCTAGAGAGAGTTAAATAAAGCTAGTAACCACGCTGAATTATAAGGCCGGATCTCTCGCGCATATAACTAGTAAAACTACTATATTAGATATATAGGAGGCCTTATAGGCGCAGTACGAAGGAGGTGGTATAATACTAGTATATGATACTATATAAGATTATATTAAGCTCTAATATAACGATTTCAACTCTCTAGAGAAGTTTATTATCGCTTTTAAGCTCTTAATTATCAAATTAGAAACTTTGATAATAGCTCTACTTCTAGTATAATATCTAATTATATTTATTACTATAGTTTTAGAGAAGTAGCCTATATAAGCTGAAAGATAACGTTCTCTCTTAAGAGTTTCTTCTAGTAATAACCTAGATATTACTAAGAAATCTAAATCAGAAGTAACTTTAGTTAGTTTAATCGAAGATATTACTAATAAGATAAGAGTAAGTGACTTTACTAGTAAGATAGCAGGTTAAGCTCTATATAGCAATAAGTCTATACTTAATTCTAAGAAAGGAAGCAGCAGAGGAGCTACTAAGCTAGCTAGTAAGGAAGCTAAGCCGACTTATAAGTACTATGAATAGATATTACTAAAGTATATTCTAAAGAACTATTTTATTATTAATAAGTAGAAGAAGAAAGAGTTTAAGAAGTCTAGAAAGAAGTAGATCCTATATACTAAATAGCTAAAGAAGAAGGAGGGATAGAATACTAATAAGAAGAAGACTAGTAGTAGAAAGAAGAAGAATAATAATTCCGACGAGAATAGCATTTTCAGCGTAGCCCTGTTATTATATTTCCCTAATATTACGGCTTCTATAGCTATATTCTCTTATTATAATAAGTCACGATAGCTCTTTAATACTGGCGCTATAGAGTATATATCTAACGACTTTTCTAAGTTTACTATATATATACTAAGAGACGATTTATAGTATATACTTACTATTAATAGGCTATTACGCCCTATCGGGATTAGAAGTTGTACGATTAAAGCGCTAAAGACTAACGGTATAGTACGTATATTAGAGTACTACGATATACTATATATCTTATAGTCTCTAGTCTACTTATACTCCAGTTCTAAATTAAATAAATTAGAAGGTTATTTACATAGTTATATTCTCTATATATCTAAGAAGAAGGAGATCTGTATAATTAATAAAGATCTATTTATTATTGAAGAGGAGACCTCTAGCGCAGGGTACGCTAGTCTTCCGGGTTTAAGCTTACTTATAGTAGTAGAATAAGCTATAGTCGATATAGAGCTTTAGTATAGATATATATATTATACTAGCTTTAATATAGTATAATATACTTAATCTATAGTTACTAGTATGAAGTTTATAGAGCTTAAGACTAGTAGAACTCGCCTTTATATACTATATAAGAAAGGCCGATCTATTCGGAAGGTTAATAAGGTATTAGCACGTGCCTGACCTACTAGATCGATAGATAAAATCTATATAGATATAGTATACCTTAAACCTAAGGGTCTGATTAGTTACTCTTACGCCTCTATCTTCTTATGCGCCTATTCGACTAGAAAGTAGGTGTAACGACACAAGACTCGAGGCGGTATACAAGCAAGAATAAACAAGTAGGGAGGCTAAGAGCGATCTTATATAGTCTACTACGAAGGAAATAAAAAGATAAGGAAGGAAGAAGAAGAGAGACGGAGTATAAGGCATCTTATATATATATGCCGGTACTAGTCCGATATTATTATAACGACATAAGACTTAAGGCGGTATATAAGCAAGAATAAACAAGTAGGGAGGCTAAGAGCGATCTTATATAGTCTAGTACGAAGGAAACAGAAAGATGCAGAGCTCTGAAGGAGTGTAACGACACAAGACTCAAGGCGGTATACAAGTAAGAATAAACAAGTAGGGAGGCTAAGAGCGATCTTATATAGTCTAGTACGAAGGAAACAGAAAGATGCAGAGCTCTGAAGGAGTCTGCACTTTCTATATATATAAGGAGGATATGCCTAAGGCACTAATACTAGCCCGTATCTGCTACGTATACTATGCGCTATTATATTACCCCCTTCTAAGATAAAGGCTCGCCCTCGAGCCTTAAAGAATCGAAGTAACTAAGGAAATAAAGTAAGTATAAAATATAGTTAAATATCAAGATAACTTTCCAAATTTCTATTAAACCGAAACTATAGATACTAATTTAGTACTGAGATTATCTCTTCTATAGAGGGAAACGTAATCTCCGGTAATTATAATACCGAGTTTTACTAAATAAGCGAGGCTAAGCGAGTGATTGAAACACTTAAAGGTTACGAAAGAAACGAAAGTCTAAATCGAATTCTAAAGAAGCTAAAAGATTAAGAAGAGTTAGATATCTTTATTAAGTAGATATAGAAAGTATTAAATTAAAGGTTCTAGTAGAGGGAGGTCGATTCTGCCGAGGGGGATAAATTATACTGAGGTATAGGGGTTACGAGTCGGATTCTAGTAATTTCTACTAGAGTAATAAGCTATTTTATCCTAGCTTAAAAGTAAGGTTTTTCGCTATTAGAGCTACTTTCGGAAGGTTAAAGTCGGGTAAGGGGATAATAAATATTTTCTAGTAGAAGGAGGTCGATTCTGCCGAGGGGGATAAATTATACCGGGGTATAGGGGTTACGAGTCGGATTCCGGTAATTTCCGCTAAGGTAATAAGCTATTTCGTCTTAGCCTAAAAGTGAGGTTTTTTACTATTAGAGCTACTTTCGGAAAGTTAAAATTAAGTAAGGGGATAATAAATATTAGGGCTTATAGGGAAGTTTCCACTTAAAATTCGTTTGCTATTTTACTTCGTACGCACGAAGGAATAAGTTTCGAAGTATCTGAGAATAATTTCGTAGTAATACTAGTGCTTCTAAGGCTAAATTATATTTAAATTCCTAGCTATCCGAGAGATCTCTAGAATCTCGGCTCTTTTGAAAACTTAACTATCGAATTCGTAATTAATAATACTAACTATTTCTATATAATTCCGAAAATCTAAAGTAAGTAGAGATAACTTAATAAAGAGCACTCTAGTAGTTATACGTACGAATCGAGTTTTCTAAGTAAGATATTATTTAATACTATTCTTAGTAGTCTTAATCTTTCTATTTAATATAATAATATAAGACTTAAAGTAGTATATAAGTAAGAATAAATAAGTAGGGAGGCTAAGAGCGATCTTATATAGTCTAGTACGAAAGAAACAGAAAGATATAGAGCTCTGAAGGAGTCTGTACCTTCTATATATATAAGGAGGGTATGCCTAAGGCACCGATACTGGCCCGTATCTGCCACGTATACTATGCGCTATCACAATTATACTGAGTCGAATACTAGTTCTGCCGGGATACCTATGAACTTAGGCCCTAGTATCTATCCTTCTCCTTATATGATATTCCGGTGAGCTATCGTTATATTACCTCCCCCCTAAGAAGAGCTTAACCCTAAGCTCGGAAAGTTATACTTTATACTAGAAATTAGTTTTTATTATAACTACTTCTGTCGATATTCGCGTAATAAGCGCTAGCCGCTCTTTAGTAGTAGTAAATTCTTTATTAGGTTCTGACTAGTTATATCGCTATAATAGTACTATATTAGTTATAGCTTTCAAATCGGGCGGTAAGCTATATTTACTTTATCTATTTATAGTAGGAGTCGAGTTTAAGTAGAGCGTGGGTTATATAAAAGAAGGAGTTTATTAATATTAAGGCCTTTCCTTTTCAACTGCGATAACTACTTTAACTTATAAGTTTACTCTCCCTAGATTACGATATAGTTCCTAGAGTAAGTATCATTACTAACTACTATAGTAATCTGCTGTAATCTTATATATCAATCGGCCTAATTAACTCTTCTCTTATTATAAGTAAGTTCCTCGTCTTAGTATTAGGGATAGTCTTTAAGTAAAGTACGAGAGTTTCACGGATCTATAACGCTAATTCCTGTAGTACCTTTACTAGTACTTGCTAGTACTCTTTCGGCGGCATATCGAGTATATTACTTACGATATATTCGCGCTTTCCTTAAGATAAAGTATAATAATACTCCTATTCTAGAACTTCTATATTCGTTTAATAAGCTTAACTTTAACCTTTATAAGTATTATTTAGCGTTAAAGAGCGATTATAAATATATAAGTTATTTAAACTTAAACGTAATTATATATACTAATATATTATAGTTACTTGACTATATTAATATAAAGTATACTATTTTATCCGGTTTACTTCCTAGCGATAAAGCTAAGGACGCGGAGCTAAATCGAGGTAGTATTATAGCTACTTATAAGGCGATTAATCGGATCTATCGTCTCGCGAAATCTGCTACTCTTACTACTACGTTAGAGATTACTACTACTTAATTAGTAGAGACTTAGGCTTTAAGGTGTTCTATAGAGAAGGTATTTAAGAAGTTAGAGTTTATTAAGGTAATAAGTTAAGATCTTAAACCCTTAGATACTAATACGATACTAACGCGATATAGGATTTAGATCTTTTAATAGTAGAATCGGCGAAGTCTAAGTTAATAGTATAAATAGTATTAAAGCAGACGAAAGAGTTAAATAGTATTATATAGGAATTTACGAAGAAAGCTATATTTAAGGCTACTATATCTAATACTAAGGGAAAGAGGAATTTACCTTCTAGTTCCGAGATAGTATTAGATCTAGATACTCCCGGACTTTCTCTAAAGAAGAAAGCCCGTAGGATTAGCTATTATATTTAGTCTACTACTAAAGCTACGTTAATAGATTTAAGTAAGGAGTTAGATATAGTAGTTCAGATTCAAGATATTCCAGATTTACTAGAAGCTCCGGAGAACTTAAGGGAGAAAGCTAGTAAAGTAGAGGTAATTAAAGAAGTAGAGTTTTAGATATAGCGTTATTATAGAGTATAATCGGGGGATTATCCTTAGTAATAAATTATAATACTAGTAACTATAATAGCTTATTATCCTCTAAGTAACTATAGTTATCTATTCCGTCTTCCTAGGCCTTAATCTACTAATCTAGTTTACGCGGAGGTCTAGGTTTACTTAGGTTAGTAGTATAGAAGTCTTAGAGCTTATATAAAGTACTTATTAGGTCGGAAGCGTTATACTAAGTTAGGTCTAGATTATAGCCTAGCTAACTAACTTAGTACTTCAGATTACCTCTTAAGAGTCGTATAATAAGTATATCTTATAACTCTTATTCTTCTTAAGTAGTAATAACCTCCGGGGGTAGGTTTAGTAACTCCTAGCTTAGTAACAAGTCGTCCGGGTCCTTAAAGAGCAATTCGGGAGCGAATATATCATATATAGAAGATCCAGGGGGTAAATCTAGCTTATAGAAGTATCCGATCTTAGCTAGGACCTAGTATAGTCCTGCCTAGAGGCTAGATAGCTTCTTACTTAGCTAGTGATTCTTAAGGTTCCTTATAAAGAGAAATACCTTATCTCCGACTTCCTAATCGATATTACGCCGTTTCGGGTTAGTTATAGCGCTTATCTTTTACTAAGTAGCTAGTATATTAGCTTTTATAACTTTAATAGCAGATTTAGTACGTTTAGCTAAGGATTTAGTATTAGTATAATTAAGCTTCTCTTATAGTATTAATATAGTAGGTTACTTCTAATCCTAGCTATTCCGTAGTAGTATACTATATTTAAGGGTATATAGCGCTATACCGATAGAATCGTAAGATAGGGTTACTTAAGCGCAGTTTATTATTAGTAGTAGTTCGCCCTAGTTACTCTAGTAGTAATTAACGAAAAGTCTAAGGCGTTAGTTAATATACTAATTTATAATCTCTATTTATCCGTTAGTTTACTAGTAGAAAGAGATAGAGAGCTTAACTTTAAATCTAATTATATAGTAAAACTCTTACTAGAAGAATAAGACGAACTAAGCTCCTTAGTCGGATATAATTAACTTAAGGGTATATCCGAAACGATATATCTATTAGATAAATAACGTCGCTATCCCGCGGGTATCGATATTATAATAGTATAGTATCGATATAGAGTCTTTCCCTAGGCAGTCGATAAATACTAATATCCTATTAAATCCTTAGTTATTAAGCAGGAAGTCCTTAAAATCTATAGCTAGGTACTATATAAGGTAGCTAAGCACCGGTAATAAGTAGAGGAATCCTTACTATTTCGTCTATTTCGGATGAGAGTACTAGTAGAAGTAATAATTACGAGTATACTATTTCACGTCCGATACGAGTCCTTTCTAGTAATAATAAGTAGAAATTCTTTCGGCGGTCTTATAAGCGTTTAGATAAGCAGAGGAAACTTGATCGTAGATTTCGCTAATTAAATAGGTATATAGCAAGGTATAACGTTATACGTATAGATAACTATTATAAAGTAGTAAACTATTATTAATAGTATAACTATCTCCTAATATATTCTATTTATTAGAGAACGATTCTTAGTTAAATTAGTATAGTTTCTCGATCAAATTAAAGGAGTTATATACGAGTTCTAATAATATATTAGTCCCTAGCGATATTAAGTATATATAACTAATTTGATCGATATAATATTCAGCTAGTTCCGCGTTAATCTTAGGATCTAAGTAGTTTAGAAGTAATAAAACCTGAGATCTACTATCCTATTTCTATTATTCTTATATCCTTAGATCTTATTAAATATAGCTAAAGATATTAGCTTTAGCGTTATATTTACTAAGAATATATATAATTTAAAAATTAAATTCGGAAAGGAATTCTATCTATCTAGCTTACTTACTAGTTAGGACCTTAGTAGTTATAAAGTATTCTAAGGATCGATAGTCCGTATATACGCTAGTATAATATCGTAGAGATATAAGTTCTAGTCTCTATTTCCGGAAAGACTTAATAATAGCGTATAATTCCTTATTATAGATCTCCTAGTTTAGTTCGTATCTATTAAGAATATAGGAGTAGAATCTAATTAGATACTACTAGTTATCTTTATATAATTAGAAGATAACTCTAGCTATTATACTATCAGAGGTATTAGTTTCTAGTTTAATCTATAATTCAGGGTCGAAATAATATAGTTTCTGCACTAATAGTAGCTATTAATATAAATCGTCGAAGGACTTCTTATAATCGTTAGTGAAATTCTATAGTACTATAAGCCTAGTAAGTATTAAGAGAGGTTTATATTACGGCAGGGCATAGGGGGTGATAACGGCTTATATTCGCCCTTAAGGGTACGCGTAGTAAAGAGAAGAAAAGATAAGAAGAAGAGGTTCTACTCTCGACTCCTTCCTTAAGGTATAGCCGTAGAGCTATACTAACTAATCTGCCGCGGCTGCTAAGGCTCACTTACCCCCTCGTGCCTAGAGGCCTGAGGCTCCTTACGTACAGGTTATGATATTACTCCCCTCTCCTATAAGGCTTCGTCCCCGAAGCGTGAAAAAACCGCTACTTCTTGCTACCTCTCTTGAAGAATTACGTACGAGTAGTAGCTATTATAGGCTTATCGTTCTTTAACTCGCTATAGTTATTAATACTATTATTATACGCTTCTAGCTATTTTAGGAGAAATCTTAGGGGGCCTTTCGTAGTCGGATACTATAGATAGAAACGCTTAAGTAGATAAGGAGCTATTATAGCGTCTAAGCAGAAATACTATTCGAGGTCGTTATTAGCTCCGGTCCACTTGATTTAGTACTATAAAGTACCGCGAGAGACCTTAGAACCTAAGATAGCTTTAATCTCTTATTTATCTTACTCTAGTAATAGTTAGATTAGTATTAATACTTATTATACCTGTCTTAGCAGCAGGTTTTTAGTATATTTACGTAGCGAATATAAGTAGAAAACAGGATAGATTTACTACTCCTCTAGTAACTTGAGTTTCTAACTCTCTCCTACTTTTTCTAGCACTTCTACTAGTCTATACTACTTATTAGAGAGCTTCCGCGAAAGTCTATTTATCTTCTAATTTACTATAGAAATAAGAACTAAATCTCTAATCCCTTAATCTACCTCGCGGCGATTACGATTAGCTAGCCGCTCTATTTTATCTTAT
The DNA here is from genome assembly GCA_900074885.1 of Rhynchosporium graminicola. Classification (NCBI taxonomy): domain Eukaryota; kingdom Fungi; phylum Ascomycota; class Leotiomycetes; order Helotiales; family Ploettnerulaceae; genus Rhynchosporium; species Rhynchosporium graminicola. The sequence continues at coordinate 46,685 of FJUW01000083.1, forward strand.
TAATTTTTAAGCGAGTATTTAGCGAATTCGATAGCGTCTAGTATCCGGGTTACTATACGTAGCGTATCCTTACGATTAAGAGCCTCTATAGTAGTAGCTAGTAATAAAGGGTTATTTAGATCCTAAGAGGTTCTTACTTTATAACTATTTAATAGCTGAAATAGCGATATAGTACTAAGAGACTTATAAGGAAGCGTAAGCTATATAATATCTATAACTAGTAGAAGCGAGCTCTAATTATCTTAGTAATATAAGCAGAATAGATATAATCTCTACTTAATATACTAGTTTATAACTTCTATTTAACTATCGATATTTAGGTTATAAGTAGTAATAAGCTTAACCTTTATACTAAGGATTCGATAGTACTTATTCTAGAAACTAGAAATAAACTATAGTCCTTGATCTAAGACTATAGAATCTAGTATACCGAAGTATCGACTCTAATAGATAGTAAATAGCTTAGCTATTTATCGTATTATAATTATCTTATGATAAGGAATTAATACTGGTTTCTTAGATAGTCTATCTATTATCACGAAAGCCGTATTATAACCTCTCTTGTCTAATAATAACTCGATGAAATCTATAGTTAGGTATTAGTAAGAGTATACGGGAATAAGTAAAAAGTAGAGAAAACTAGGAGTCTTATCTCTTTTCGCTTTTATACGAGTATAACTATAATTTGCGATATACCTAGTAGTATTTATAGTTATACTCTTCTAATAATAGTTTCGTTTAAGAAGTAGCTTAACCTTCGAGTTACCTGCGTATACTACTTAAGGTTAAGCGTAGATATAACGAATTAGCGCTATTTATAGCTCAGGGGGTTTAATAGGAACTTCTAATTATCCTTTATAGAATAGTTTACTATTTAATAGTTAGTAATCAAAATAGTTATATTTTGCTTTATTATAAAGTAACTCTAACTCTAGCGACTCCTTATTTACTAAGAAAACTCGGTTAATAATATTATAGTTTTCGATATCGTAAATAACTATAGAGGTAGTATCAGGGGCTTCCCTTATAATAAATTCTTCCTCTATAGGTAAGTCGACCGGTAAACTGGGATTATAGGTTTTCTCTTATGAAATAGTCTTAGGAGTAGCGATAGAAGAGATCTCGACTAGCTGATCTAATAGTAAGCTATAGACTTCTTTAACGCAGTCGAATTCAGCTATTTAAGAGGACTAGCTAAGTTCCTAGAGTACTTCCGAGCTGATTTTATTATTTAGGATTAGCTATTAGTTCCGAAGTACACGCTTCTTAGCTTTTAGTAGCTATAGGTCCTGATCTCGTTATAATAACGTATTAGCTAGAGTATTTATAACTCCTATTCGGTATATAATCTTAAAGTGGAATTAAGCGAAGAATTCAGCTTATCTCGCTTATTATACGTTAAGATCCTTAGTTATTATAAAATACTCTAAGGTATAGTAATCGATATAAACGTGAATAGTTTTCTATACTCTAAGTAGCTTAGGCTTATATTACTAGAAGAAGTGAAAGATAATAAGGAGCTCCTTATTATAGATTAGGTAATTTAGCTCTATATTAATTATTATTTTAGAGAAGAAACTGACCGGAGAGAATATTCTATCTTCTTAAAGTTATAAGAGTATACTAGCTATTACCCTATCCGAAGAGTCAGTTTCGAGTCTAGTCTATTTAAATAAGTCGTAATAACATAAGATAGGTACTATCTATAAGGCGTGCTATAGATATTACTATACTTCCTTATAAGCTCTACTGAAATAAAAGGGGATATCTTTTCTAGTTAGTAATATAAGTAGTTAGTAGATATTACTAAAGTCTTTAATAAATTATTAGTAGAAGTTATAAAACTCTAGGTAGCTCTATACGCTGCGAACGTTACTAGTATACTCTTAGTTCTTAATAACTTTAACTTTCTCAGGATTAACTTTAATTCTATTAATACTAATAATAAATCTAAGAAACTTTATATAAGTAACGCTAAATTCAGACTTCTTAATATTAACTTAAAGGCTATAAGCCTATAGAATCTCGAGAATCTTTCGTACATAGATATTATACTCTACTTCTAAGTCTAAATAGATTAAGATATTATCTAAGTACGCTAAGTAGAAGTTATCCAAGTGCTCTATTAATATATTATTAATAAAACGCTAAAAGGTAGCTAGCTTATTTATAAAGCTAAAGGGAAGTATCTTATACTTATATACTCTATATTAAGTGCGAAAGATAGTTAAATCTTCAGAATCTTTCGATATGCAGATTTTATAAAACGCTTATTAAATATCGACTTTCGTGAAGATTTTCGCTTTAAAGATTCGTACTATTATCTTATCGATTAATAGAATAAAGTATAAGTCCTTCTAAGTAAGCTCGTTTAGCTTCCGAAAGTTAATATAGAATCGTAGCTTATTACTCGCTTTTTTAGCTATTAGGATTAGTATAGCTTAAGGAGTATTAGATAGTGCGATAAAGCTTTTATAGAGGTTCTCGGTAATATATTATTTAGCTTCTACTAAGTACTTATCCGGTATCCTTCGAAGTAGTTCGGTAGTTAAGGTATTATCTCTTATAAGCTTAATCTTATAATCTACTATTAGTTATCTCTTAGCTAAATCGTTAGAGGCTCTCGCGGAGAAGAGATCTTTAAATTCCTTCTATTTAGCAGGAAGTCTTTCCTTAATTATCTTATTATTCTTATAATACTTTACTTTCCTAGTTTCGTTAGTAGTAAGACTTTCGTCGAGAGCGTATAATTCGATAGTATCTACTACTTAAGTGCTTTTATAATACTGAATTTCATCTTAGATTTCTTTTAAGAAAGTAATAAATACTTTAGAGCTATTACTCTTATTTTAGTATTTCTAGTTTAAATAGAAGTTATATATAGTAATAGCTAAGATCTAGTTAATATTAGTTTTATAAGGTAAATCTCTTGCCTCTCGACGTGCTTACTTATCGATCTAGCGCTATTTAGTTACTTTATAAGTAATATTATCCTCTTAGGAACTAGGATCATAAGTCTAGAAGAGGTTAATAGCTAACTCGTAACTTACTAATAGCTTCTTTATAGCTTATACGCTATACTTCTATTCTCTTATAAACGCTAATAAGCGACTTTCTTTTACTTTCTTAACTAGCGCCGGTCGAGAAGCTTATACGCTAGTAACTTCTTAGTCTATTAGAGTATCTCGTCGCTCTTAATTAAGTTAATATTATTAACTTACTACTTTATCGCTTAGAGGTAATAGTAGCTCTAGTCTTTTATCGTAGTAGCGTACTAGTAGTATATCTATTAGTTACTCTAGATAGTTCTTATAGTAATAATTAAAGTTTTATTTAAGTTCGTAATATTCTAAGAATTTATATCCTATTAGTATATTATTATTCCCTAAATCAGTAATTAGGAAAGAGAAGCTAACTCGATAATAGTCGATAGTAAGAGTAAGGAGAATTATATAAGTAATAGTAGTACTAGCTTTTCTATTATAGCTAGTAAGGATAATAGGTTTCGGGAGAGTAAGGAAATTAATACTTAAGAGATTACGAAGTTTAAGAGTAACTAAGGTACATAGGGCTCTAAAGATATTTGCTCTACTATCGATATATACTTCTATTTTAATAAATAATCCGTTTCTTTCTAATTCTATAGTAACTAGGAATTGTTTTCTTTTAATAAGAGAATAGAATTTAGTATTTAAGTCTTTCTATAGATCGAGGCGTTAGCTATAGGATAAAACTATTCTATAGCTTAGTAGTTTCCCGATAGCTCGTCGATCTCTACTAAAGAGGAGATATTAGCGTTATTATCGTTATCCTCTTTCGCGCTATATATAGCGGCGATATCCTCTATAGTCTAGCTAGTTATCTTAGCGATTTTCATAGTATTAGAATAATCCCGAGCCTAATAACTATCCTTCTTATAGATATAGTAAGTATTAGTAGTAGTAGCAGTACAAGATACTTATAAACCGGGACTATAAGTATTAGCTCGTAAGATAGTCTTAGGAGCGAATCGTATATTCTTAGCTATATGATTATTAATCTAAGAACTACTCTTAGTAGTATATTTAGTACTAAAGTAAGTCTCTCTCTTAAGAATACCCGGGACCTTAACTAGAATAGTAGTAATAGTAGCTTTCTTATTAAGATTCTGCTTAGTAGCGATATTTCTGAACTTATAATTACTAATAGCGAGGAACTCGTTAAGGGTAATATAGTTATAGTTTATCTTATACTTCTAGGTAGTAATAGTATACTCTAAAGCGAGAGAGAGCTTATTATAGAGGTCGCTGAACTATTATTCCTTAGGAATCTTACTAATAATAGCGAAGTTAATAAACTAAACTCGGAATTAGTTATAAGTTATAGTATTAGTTATAACGAGACGTTTATAGGAAGCCTTAGCTTTCTGAATACGGTTATAATTAAAGAAACGCTAGTCGAGGGCGGCTAGAACGTCAGTAGTATCTTTGAATTCGGTATTATTTATATACTAAAGAATAATAATCTTAGCCTCGCCTTCGGTGCTCTTAAAGTAAGCTTTAATTTAGATTATATTAGTATAGAAATTACTAGAGAACTCTTCGATAAAGATCTTTATATCTATCTTCTAAGTATCGTACTCGATCTTACCCTTATAGTTAGTAAAGATAAGGCGGGAGTAACGAATCTTATAAGCGTTAATAGGAGCGATAGCTTAATTAATCTTTAGAAAGTAGTAATTAATAGGTAGCTAGAGGTTTATAGTAAGAGCGCGGGCTTAATAAGTAGTAGTATTATCTTTAGCTCTAGTAGTCTTATTAGTAATAACTAGATTAGTAATCTATTTTATCTGCGTAGTATTAAAAGTAAGTATTTCCGCTATAATAACTAACGGAGTGCTTTCTCTAATAATAGGAGTAAGAGTAGTAGATTTAGTCTCTAAGATAAGAGAGATTAATAGTAATATAGATAAGAGTATAGTAGTAGTATTAATAGTTAAGGTTAACTTTAGAAGTTTTAGGGACTCGGGCTAAGGTATAAGTTCCTTATCCGCTTCCTCGAAGTCGTTATTAATAGACCTTGAACCGGTTTCTTCCTTAATAGTATTACTCTTAATAGTATCTCTAATAGTATCCTCTGCTAGCGCGCTTCCTCTTATCTTCTATTTAAGGAACTCGAGTCTATCTATTATAAAAGGCTCTCGAGTGCTTCGGTATAGTTATATATAAGAGGGCCCGCTATAGCTAGAAAGCGCGCTTAAGAGGGACCTAAAGCTTAATAGTAACCTATTTAAGGGAGTAAAGATTAATATAGCGCGAGAGTAAGTATATTCTTAAAGTCCCTTAGTAAAATATATATTTAAAGTATTAGAAAGTTACTAATTAAGTTTACTTTAGATTCCTTTTATAAGTTCACTTTTACTTTAGCTATCGAGTTCTCTTCTTATAAGTATATATAGAGTTAGAATCATAAGACAGAGCTTTATAGAAGTTATAGAAGTTCGTAGAAGTCGTAATATTAGGAGGGTTTAAGGTCGAGGATATATAAGGCTAAGTATAAGGCTAAGAGCGTAAAAAATATTATAATAGGGTTTTTTAGTAGAATTATACTATAGAGGTAGTACTAATTAAGGGAGGGAGTTTAGCTTTCTCTGAAATACTCTACTTCTAAGGTATAGAAGTAGATAGCGCGTATAGTCGAAGTTATTAAGTACAGGTAGAGTAGAAGTCGTAGAAGTTATACTAAGAAGGTAATACTAGCTTTAAGGCTTCTAAATAGATATTACTACTTCCTAGCAAGGTAGTAGATCTTTTCTTATATTAAAGTAGGGAATAAGGAGTAATAATAACTTATATTCGCCCTTAAGGGTACGCGTAGTAAAGAGAAGAAAAGATAAGGAGAAGAGGTTCTACTCTCGACTCTTTCCTTAAGATATAGCCGTAGGGCTATACTAACTCATCTGCCGCGGCTACTAAGGCTCGCTTACCCCCTCGTGCCTGGAGGCCTGAGGCTCCTCACGTACAGGTCGTGATAGTTTAGCGATAAGGCCGAAATTCCGAATAAATTAATAGTAGAAACTATAGAATCCTAAGAAAGATTTCATAGCTATTACTATTTCAGGGTACTTCTAGTCTACTAATAGTACTACCTTCTCGGGATCTAGCTCGATTCTATTAGTAGTAATAATATATTCGAGGTATTTAGTCCGAGTAATATAAAACTCGCTTTTCTTAATATCTACTTAGAGTCCGGTATCTATTAAGCGTTATAGTACTAATTTAATATATTCCTTATATTCTTAGAGCGTTTCAGAGTATATAAGGATATTATCTAAGTAAGCTATATAGAAGTTATCTAAGTAGTTTAGTAGTATATTATTTATATACTATTAATACGTACCAGGTCTATTATAGAGCTTAAAAAGTAGTACTTTATATTTATAAGATCCGAAGCGGGTTCAGAAAGTAATATACTCCTCTGATTCGAGGTCTATATAAATATAATTAAATACTACCCGGATATCTAGTTTAGTAAAAATTACTACTTTAGATATATAAGTTAAGAGTTTATTAATCCTAGGTATTAGGTAGGAATCCTTTCGAGTGATCGTATTAAGCTTATAATAATCGATATAGAAGCGTAATCCTCTATCGGCCTTCTTAATAAATAGTATAAGTAATATAAAGGGACTTTAGCTAGATTCGATAGATCCCTTATCTAAGTTCTCTATAAAGTACTCTTTAGTTACTTATAATTCGTCTATAGACTACTAATATAAGGGCGAATATATATTAGGTAATAATTCTTCTAGAATAATTTTATAATCGTATAAGCGATATAATAGAAGAATATTAGAATCCTATTTAGAAAAAGCTTCCTTAAAGGTATAATACTATTCCGGTAGTTTTTCAGCTATAAGTTATTTAGTATTAGGATCCTTAGGAGAGTTACTATTTAGATAGTCTTATAAGAGGTAGTCTATCTCGTAGATACTAATAAAGAATAATTCAGAGCTTTTATATTTCATATTAAAGTAAAAAGCTATAGTACTAATTTAGTAAATCAGAACTAGTTTCTAGATCCTCGGAGGTTAAGAGGAGCACTTATAATAAGGTTTCGGCGTAAGTACTTTTCTCGATAAATTCGGAGCGGAAAAGGGTTCGGATTCCTTAGCGATAAGCGGAAATAAGTTAAATAGTAAGGATAATATATTAATATACTGTATCGCTACTATTTAGTATAATTAGTATTAGTCTAGCTAGTTTATAGCCGAGTCCCGCGTATTAGTATCGATTTAGTAAGATTAATTAATACTAGGTTTATAAGGCGATAGAACTATAATTATCTCCTTATTATATTAGAAAGTAACTAGATATCGTTCCGGCTATAGTAGCTTATAGTAAAGCGTATCTAGCTTAACTTAGAATCGTTATATCTATTTAATACTAATAATTATATCTTATTATCCTAAATCGAGAAGAATAAAAGAGTAGTTATAAATACGCCTACTATTAATAGAAAGGTATAAATATATAAAATAGATAATATAAGTTCTAATAGATTATTAGAAACTATATATTAGAATAGAATAAAGTAATAGCTCGATTTTAATACTAAGGGCCCCTGATAGTTATCCGGTAAGAATACGATTAATAAACAGATGACTATTCGCTCCGGTATCGATTAAGCTATTTATAGAGACTCTTAGCTTATTTATACTAACTATAGTCGAGTATATAAATTACTTACTTCTTATCAGGGAGTTAAAGTTAAGATTAAAGAGATTATACCTATATAGACCTAAGAAGGAATTTTTACTTAGGCCTTATCGTTTCCCTCTAGTATTAGTTCAGATTCGGAGGGTAAGTCTTCTACTACTTCCTTAGTTACTCCTTCCTCTTCTGGAAATTCGTTAATTAATTAAACCTTAAGCAAGTTAAGGCAATCTGGCTTAATATAACCGAGCTAACTATAACTATAATACCTAATAAGTTCTCCGGTCGAGATAGTAAAGCGTTTTAGCGCGGAGGGAGTACTAGCTCGTACTAAGATAGAGGTATATAAGTATAGTATAAGAGTAGTTTATCGAGGGGCTAAGCTTAGGGACTAGTAAGGAGTAGAACTAGTAGTAGTCGCAGTAGTAATAGTAAGCTTATAGTACTATACCTAGGTAGTAGCTTTCTCGGGATAAGTATATTCTGAGTTATAGCGATACTTAGTATTAAAAGAAAGTAAGGATCTAACTATAGAAGTATAATCCTTATTCCACGTTAGTTTAATAATAAGGGTTAAAGCGCGTAAGGATAATATAATCTTATTCTATATATAGAAGAACTACTTCTTCTTTTTAACCTTACTTTAGATAATAGCGCTTTAAAATCGACTACGAAACTCGGCGAAAGTCTCGCGGGTATAGCTAAGTTATTATATTTCTAAGTAGTAGAAAGTATTATAGTAATTATCTTCCTCTAAACTAGTAAGAAAGTTCTCCTCTAATAAAAAGATTATTTCCTCGCTAGTCTTAAACTTATTAGCTAAGTACTAAAGTATAAGATACTCCTTAGCTAGTCTAGTAACTAGTTCCTATACGAGAACGCGCTAGGAGAAATCCGTAGGGTAGTAATCTATATTTATAGCTAGCCGGTCTCGTATCGATACTCTCTATTAGAGGAAAGTAAGGTCCGATCTATTATCTAGAGGCAGGATCTTCTTAGTAAGATAAGACTTCCTAGGGCGTGACTCTACTAATTCGGCGCTAGGAGAGGGAGATAGTTTATTAGGAATAGTATCTTCTCTCTTAGTACTACGTATTAGAATAGAGTTTATTAGCTTATTAAACTCTAGAATACGCAGAGATTATAGTATTAGTTCTAGTAGGAGAGTCGAAGATAAGCGAGGAACCCCTATAAGGAACTTATCTTATATAGGGATTAGTCTATCTATAGTATCTTCTAGAGAGTTATTCTTTTCCTCTTAGTCCGCTAATTATTATAAGAGGGAATAGATCAGGTTCGAATTATCTATAGTAATAGGAGCACTTAGCGATTATACTCCTAGGGAATTTCGCTTTTATTTTCCTTTCTCTCTTAGTTAGTATTTCCTTAATAAAGTATTAATATTATCTAATATAAGAGACGTTTAGAGTAAAGAAAAGTATAATAGATTAGGTTCGGAGGTAGAGCGAGAGGGATCGTATTAGGGTCCCCTAGAACTAGAGAGGTCTCTAGTTAGTTAGTTAAGAGCTATAATAGTAGCTTAAAAAGGAGTATATTCGGGCTATTTCAGCGGCGATACGTAGAAGTTAAAGTTCCGAGGTATTTATTATACTTTCTTTAAAATCTATCTATAATTCCTTTATACTAAGGGAGTTATTAAAGGAGTATTAGCGAAGACCTCCTCTATTATACTATTTATAATAAGCTGAATTAAACTCTAATTCATAGCTATCCGAGAGATCTCTAGTATCTCGGCTATATGCGAGTAGTTATCGAATAACTAACTCAGTAGTAAGATATTATATTAAGCTATCTCCGGCTATCTTAATCTTTTTATTTAATATAACGATATAAGACTCGAGGCAGTATATAAGTAAGAATAAATAAGTAGGGAAGCTAAGAGCGATCTTATATAGTCTACTACGAAAGAAATAAAAAGATAAGAAAAGAAGAAGAAGAGAGACGGAGTATAAGGTACCTTATATATATATACTAGTACTAGTCCGATACTATACCGAGTCGGACACTAGTTCTACCGGGATACCTATGAACTTAGGCCCTAGTATCTATCCTTCTCCTCATGTGATATTCCGGTGAGCTGTCGTTACAGTAGGCCTTTACTTACACTAAGAAGTCGGATATATACCTAGCTAATCAAAAGCTAATTAAGTTAGCCGAAATATAATATTACTATAAAATTAAGGTATAGAGATATAATAGGAGTAAGGAGTACTCTTCCTCTTAGATAAAAGAGCTTACTAATTACCTTAGAATACTATTAAAGGAGTCTACTCTATATAAACTAGAGTAAGATAGAAGAGCTAAGCGCTCTATATATACGATTATCGAGAAGGTACGTATAGTTATAGTAGATCAGAATATACCTAACTATATATAGCCGGAAATTCTACTCGCTTATATATATATTACTAATCTTACCTCTACCTTTAGAGTAGAAGGGAAGACTCCTTTTAAGTGCTTCTAGGACGATATTAAGCTAGAGGTAAACTATACTCCCTCTATTAAGTATCTCTGTATATTAGAATATCCTATTCTCATACTAATTATTGGATTTGTAACCAGTACCTTGGTCAGTTTTTGTCTATATCGGCATACACACCCTGTACCTTGTCAGTACATGGTCTTAGTACCTGGTTCAGTACCTTGCGCATGTACCTTGTTGTACCTGGCACCTACACCCTGTACCTTGTCACCAGCCTGTACCCTACATACTCTATTAGAGTTACCATGAAGGTTCTCGAGAGAGTTCTACTACTCCCTAGTACGTATATCGTACTTCTAGAGGTTTCTACTGACGTAGTATGATTCTACGGAATACGTATCTTCTTCTATGGAGTTCTGTATTACGTAGTATAGAATATTCTAGAGAGCTCACATAGCTATATAAGTAGCTAGAATCTCTCCTGTAGATAGCTCTCTTAAGCAAGCAAAGCAAGTCAAATTGATCACGTATTATTCTGTTATTCTGACCTTTAGCCGATTTCCACCTTCAAATTTCACACTAATTAATAAGGAGAAGAGAGTCTAGAGCTATAAGGTAGCTCTAAGAGCTGAAAAGAGTATTCTAGTAGGATTTGAAAGTCATAATATCTATAGATACTTAGTTAATAAAAAGGTAGTTCGTACCTCTTATCTACGATTTAATAAAGATAGCTTAGTTATAGAACCTCATGAAGAAAACGCTATAATAATATCTTAAACTAAGGGTAATTCTATCGATACTTTAAGCTAAAATTAAGATATTAAGGTTACTAGTGCTACTACTTCTAATATAGGTATAGTCTCGGAAGATAAAGTCGATAGTAGTATAGATACCGAATCTATAGTTAAGGACGAAGTTCTAGCACTAGAGGTCGATATCCCGAAGTAAGTTACTATATAAAAGAAGCGTAATAAGCCTCCTAGATCTAAGAACTATATATCGGAGTACGTCCTTAGGGCTATACGATCTAGCTATAATAATCCGACTCTAAATTCGACGCCTAAGGTAATACTGAAGGTAATACCGGAACTAAATAGTAGCTACTCTTATATAATCTTACTAATTAAAGAAGTATAAGAGAGTACTAGCTAATATCGATTCGCCTTCTATATAGCTTAAGAAGAGTCGCTATTTTTAGATAATCCGATTACCTTAGATTAGGTTATAAGGAGACCTGATTAGCTAGAATAGAAGAAAGCTATTACTAATCTCTTAAAGAGAAGTCGACTTAGAAGACTATAAGTCGCTCTAATATTCTAAAAGAGTATAGAGTATTAGGTTCTCGTTTAGTTTTCAAAACTAAGAGAGATATAGATAATAAAATCGATAAATATAAAGTCAGATTTAAAGTCTAAGGTTATACGTAACGATTTAGTTACGATTACGATTAGACGTATACTAGAGTCTATAATAGGATTAAGGTTAAGCTTATACTAACTACGCTATCTAGACTAAAAGATTATAATATTCAGCCCACGCTGAACACGCCTAATACTATATATATATAACCGACTATCATATACTTATAATAATATCTCCTCTCTTAGTAAGCTTATCCTCGAGCGCCTTAAGCCGGAGAATTATCGTGACTCGCTCGGCTAATATACTACGTTAAACCCCTAAGGGTTATAACGTATATACCGACGTAAGAGATCTTATAATTAATAATATCACCTCTTATTAGCTTAACGTAAGTAGTTTGAATATATTACTCTAACGCTTCTCAGTATACTTTCGCTAAGGGCTACGTTAGCTATACTTAGAGGTACTCTACTAGAAGACCGGTTACGCTGAATATTCTATAATAGGGTTAAGGTTAGGCTTATACTAACTACGCTATCTAAACTAAAAGATTATAATATTCAGTATACGCTAAACACGCCTAATGTGACGCTTGCTCTAGGAAGGTCTCACTCACTATCTAATGGGTAAGACCTCACATTGCCATGAATATGAAGTAGTAAGAATCAACTTAGAATCTACAACTAAGGAGTGAAGAAGTAGAGAGAGAAGGGAAGTATATACATGAAAAGGGGTCCCCAAACTCTACTCGTGTAATCTCGCTTAGCAGTAAGTGTTTCCACCAATAGGGGGAAACCTCCAAACCTCCAATCTGACCAGTCGTCACACCTAATACTATATATATATAACTGACTATCACGTGCCTATTATAGAGTCTATAAATCTTCTACTTAGAAGATAGCCTTAGTAGTTGCAGCGGAATATAAATTAGAAGTCGAATAGTTTAATATAGTAATAGTATTCTTATATAGTGAAGCTAATACTCTAATATACGTTAAATTGCCGCTATTTTATAGATAATTTAGGCGTAGACTTATAGATAAGGAATATATACTTTTACTAAAGGCTCTATATAGTCTGAAGTAGTCTCTACGCCTCTAGTAAGAGATACTACGTAAGAAGTTCAGTATTATCGACTTTATACCTTTATAAACTAATAATTATATATATATATTAACTAAGAAACTAGAATAATTATTATTATCTATATCGACGATTTTCTAGTTATCTGTCACGAATCGGCCTGTTTCTTAGTACTAAAACCGTCCTGGCACCAGAATACTGATGGTACTACCTAGTAGTATATACTAGACGAGTTTTAGTACTAGAAAAGAGTTAGTACTATTAGAGGAAAGGTATTAATACAGTTATAGTATAAACTAGCGAGTAGTACTATACGCCTACTTATATTATAGTAATAATAGTATTATAGCTATAGGTAATCCGAGATCACGTGATATGCTAGACTACTAGACAAGTCGCGAGGGCTTATACGCTCTGTAAGATAGTCTTATATAGCTAGTATAAGGGAACGAACGCTCTATATAAGACTAGCACTTCTGCTATTAGATAGGAGCTTCGTGCTTAAATTCATATAGTAATTAAAACCTGCTTATAATATCTTAATTCTAATTAAGAACCGAATTTCTTATTTACTTTACTTTATAGCTAATACTAACTAATAAGCTTATATACCGCGTACTAGTCAGAACTAGGAATATTATACTTTAAGTATCTCCCTTAAAGTATTATTAGTAAGAACGAAATAGCTACTAAAGAAGGATCTATCGTAAGAGAAAGCTCCTAGACTAGTAAGCCGGATAAGGTTAATAAGATCGATAAGAGTATACTACTTTATATGAACTTATCTAATACCTATTATAGGAACTATAATAAACTAGGATAATTTATCCTCTAGTACTAGATATACCTCGCTTTTAATAGAGATAAGTTCGAAGCGGACTCTCTTAAAGTCCTATAGATCGCCTTATTCCTCTGCGATACTATAGCTCACTAGATTAAGCTAGCTTTAAGTAATTACTTAGTTAATCGATACTTATCTAGAGCTTATTCTATTATTATAACTAAAAAAAGCTAAGTTATCTTTCGAACCCTTTTAAGCTTTACTAATATTATTAAAGGAGTCTTCGGAGACTCTAATAAGAAGGAATAAGATAAGAAGCACCTACTCGGAATTTATTAATAAGGATCTATCTATAAATATAGTACTAAGTTCTACTGATATTCTATATAGTTAGACTAGATAAATAGTAGATTAAGAGCTTAATACTATCGAGGCCTTAAGGACTATATTAAGGATAAGCTCTCTAGAGCTAGTAAACTAGGTAACTTAGAGGACTTAATTAGATTATTTACTACTATTAATAAATAAATCTAAGAATAAGCGAAAGAAAAAAGAGGATATTTTATACTTACTTACTTCCGGAAGCTTTAATTTCTATAATAATATAATAAGTAATAAGGGAATTTCTAGCTTTACCTAAGTAATAAATATAACTATTATAATCTAATAGAATTAGATAGAGTAAAGAGAGGATCTAAAGGCTAAGCTAAGAAAGATAAACGTCAAGAGAAGGGTCTTTACTATATATATAATAAGCTAGGATACCTTATATAGGATTATTCTTAGAAGAAGAAATAGAAAAGGAAACCTTAGAATAAACTTAAGAGAGAATTCGGACTAGCTAAAAGAAAAGACTACTAAGAAGCTTCTAGCGCAGAATGAAGCTCGCAGGATATTATAGCTTATAAATCTAGCGAAGAATTCGAAGAAAACCTAGTCGAACTTCTAGATAAAGACTAAGAAAGCTAGAGTATTATAGATAAGAGAAACTATCTATATAATATTATCTTATATAATAACGAAAACTAGACTCTTCGAAATTATAATAATAGAAGAATAATATAAGCTTATAATAGAACTAAAACTGATTTTATAGAATATTATCGAACTTATAATATATCTAATCTAAGTATAAACTATATTATAGTTTATTATAATACTATTACTATTATATTCTAAGTTAATACTAAGAATATCAAAGAATAACTAGATTATTATATAGCTAATCTCGAAAGAGAACCTGAATAAAAGAACTTCGAATAATTAGATTAGTTCCTTCGAATTAAAAATACCTAAGCTATTATTAAGGAGATAGAAGGGGAATGCTATTAGCAGAGAAGATAGCACTTATTAGAACTAGCTACTTATTAGAGAATAGTACTAGATCTTATTTAAGGATAAGCTAATCTCTATTACTATATATCTTATATTCTAATTACTTACGAACCCGGCCTTAGGACTTAGTTAGACGAAATAATAGAAAGAATTAGTAAAGAAGTATATAATTACTCTCTAATAAAACTATTATACTTAGAGCTTATTACTATTAGAGAGTTCGATTAGTTAATCTTACTAGTTATAATAGATAATATTAAGATAAAAGTACTTATCGATTCAGGAGCTATAAGACACTTTATAAACTCGGCTTTTATCGAGAAATAGAATATTCCTATTATTATTAACTTAAAATTATACTACTTTATTTTATTAAATAAAAAAAGCGCCGGATTAAACGAATAAGTCCGTAGAAAGATAAGAGAAATAAAGATAGTTATTAATAGATACGAAGAAATGCTTTACTTTAATATTATACTTACTAGATAATATAATATTATATTAAGAATATTATAGCTATATAATTATAATCCTAATATAGATTAAGTAACTAAGAGAGTTATATTTAGTAACTATAAATATAAATATAGTTAACTAGTGTAAGGGGCGAGCCCCAGGATTAAGCACCGGCGATGCCTATGCTTACTAAGCCTAGCGGCACCCGCATGTTTTCCTTCGGAGCTAAGCTAGAACCTGACTCTCTTCTGTATCGAACTTCTTAAATACTATACTTAACTATCTGCGTACGCGTTACTTACTCGTAATATTAAGTTCGATACTAATAAGCTAACTTATTCCTATAGTATTTACGCTAGATACTGGAATAGACTTATCAGAGAACGTAAGCCCTTAATAAGAGAACTCTAATAATAAACTATAGCGTATTATATAAGAGATATACGAGCGCTAGCTCCTGATAGAGACTAAGCTAGTAAATACGCGTACTACTCTAGAGGTATTAGAGGCCGAAAGACTCAGATAAGCGCCTAGATCTAATAATACTAGAGACTTATCGTCTTTAAGTGCTCTAATGAAAATCCTTATCGAGTCTCTCGTAGCGTCTCGGTCGAGCTCCGATAGAGAACTATCGGGCTCTAGTAGATAGATACTACTTACTTAGGATAAATATATAGATACTTTTCAAGATTATCTCCTAAGACTAAGAAGTTCTTATTATGTGCGCTCTACTTAAAGGCTATCTCTTTCTGCTAACTATTACTAGGATACTATTTATAATACTCTCCTATAGCGCGAATAAGCTTATATATAATACTTCTAAGAGAGAGGAAGCTTAATAAATAGTAAGGACCCCGAAGCTTTCTTCGCATAGCTCGATAAAATATTCGCAGATAGTAATAAGCGAGCTAAGGCCCTCGAACAGCTTACGAATATAAGGTACTCTATAGGATAGCTCTAGTATAAGTACTAGCTAGAATTCGATAAACTCTTACTAAGCGCTAGAGAAGAGAACTAGGAAGATAATATAAAGATAAGTTACCTCCGGAATACATTTTTAAACCTCGTCCGAATATATATAGCCTCTATAGCTAAGACTATAGATTACTACGAATTTACTAGGGAAGTAGAATAGATTATAACTAACCTCGAAGAGATAGACTAGTTTAAAGTATCGAATAAGAAGTAGAATAATAAGAATAAGGACTCTAGGATAAATATAGCAGACTATATACGTCCCTAGAAGGCCCTTGTAAAAGCTAAGGTTAATACTAATAAGGATATAGTAATAATACTAGCGCGTATAGTAAGAAACCGAGAAAGGAATAGTAGAGCTTATAATAATTCCGGCGGTAAATAAAGAGCTAAATAAGTAGATATAGCCGAATAACAGAGACGCTATAAGAAAAAGCTCTATTTCTGCTATAGAGTATCCGGGTACTATATCTATAAGTGCTTATACGCTTTAGTAATATAACTTATTACGATTAATATAATAGGACTATTACTAGAAGATAATAATAATATATTAGACTTTACTCTTTTAGAGTTAGGAAAAGACTAACTTCCTCTTAAAGTTAAGAGCTAAGAGTAGATAAAGTATTAGTAAAAGGATAAGATAAATTTAAAGAGCTTATAAACAGAAACCTTATATATATAGATATAGTCCTTTAAGAAATATTCGGAATATTTACTCTTATTAATAAAGGATACTAATACTATACTATAATAAATAAAGATCTTATAGAAGGTCTCGGTCTTATATATATAAGCTACGGAACCCGCGAGATAAAGGGCGCTTTAAAAGCTATACGGAACTTAAGGACTAAAGGAATAGTTAGGTTCTAAATGAAAATCGCAGGGTTTAGCTAAAGGGTCTATATATATATAGTACTAAAACTAGCTTTTCTATTAATCTTAGGGAACTTATAGAAAGCGTAAAATAAGATTAAGATAATACTTAAAAAATAATAGTACTATTATAGCTTAGTAAAGAAATAAGTAATAGAAGGATATAACTATTACTTATATATAGATAATAGTAATTATACTTTAGTATCCGCTGCGATATTAGAGGATATAAAGATAGCCCTTTAGGATAAAGAAGAGCTAACTCTAGACTAACTTAAAAATATTCTCTCTTCGGAGATTTAAGATATAGCTCTATTCTTTTCTAAGTAAGAAGTAGAGAAACTAGCTCCCTATCGACTAGGTATTAACTATCGAATCGATATCCGCGAATAATTAGATAAGTCCCTTGCTGCTTTACTATAGAGTCCGCTATATAGTATATCTAAAGATAAATTACTAGCGCTAAGAAAGTTATTAAATAGCTTCTTAGAAAAAGGATATATCCGGCTTAGTACTTTAGAAGTAGTAGCTCTTATCTTTTTTATACGGAAACCTAGAGGAGGTCTAAGGTTCTACTGCGATTACTAAGCGCTAAACGCTATTACGAAGCTAGACTAGTACCCTTTACTATTAATACCGGAGACCTTACGGAACTTCACAGGTACTAAATAGCTTACGAAAGTAGATATAGTTTTAGTATTTTATTAAATACGTATAGCGTCGGGTCACGAGTATAAAATAGCCTTTCGTATAAGATTTAGGTCTTTTAAATAGCTCGTATATCCTTTTAGATTATTAGGGGCTCCGGCGAGTTTCTAGCGGTATATTAATAGCTTATTAAGGGAATAATTAGATAACTTTACCTTAGCTTATATAGATAACGTAATCGTCTACTCGAACGGCTCTAGAGAAGACTACTTCAAAAAGGTATAAACTATTCTCTATAAGCTTTAAGATAATAGATTATACTTAGATCCCGGAAAGAGTAAGTTCGCTTATAAGAAGCTTAAATATTTAGGATTTATTATATATACTAATAGAAAAAGCGTAAGTCCTAATCTAGAAAAAGTAGTAGTAATTAAGAACTAAGCGTAACTTAAGACTTAGAAGAAAGTATAATATTTCTTAGGATTTATAAACTTCTACTGAATATTTATAGCGAACTACTTAAAGCTAGCTACGCCCTTAATAGTATTAATAGGGAAGAGTTACTTATTCTCCTAAGGAAAACTAAAGAAGAAAGTATTTAAGACTTTAATAGAGAAGTTTTATAAGGCTCTAGTACTTATATACTAGGATCCGAGACTTTAGATATTCTTAGAGACTAATTATAATAGATTCGTAATAAGAGGCGCCTTCCTATAAGAAAAGAATAGAGTCTAATAACTAGTAGGCTTCTTCGCTTAGAAGCTAAATAAAGCTGAAATTAATTATAATATCTATAATAAGGAGATACTAGTAGTAATTACCTGCTTGAAATTCTGAGCTCTTAAGTTAAAAGTATATAGCTCTTTTATAATTTAGATAGACTATAAGAACCTTAAGTATTTCATAATTAAGCGATAGCTATCGGAGCGTTAAGTACGCTAGTATAAGACCTTAGTACTATTCTAGTTTACCTTAGTATATAGGCCGGGATCTGAAGCTATTATCCCGGATACCTTATTATAAAAGAAGTAAGATATATTAAGAGAAAGTAATATAAACTCGAGGTTCCGCAGGTTTTTAGACCCGGACTATATAGCGAACTAGCTTACTTTAGAAAAGAAAGATAAAGTAAGAGTAATAACTATATTAACTTAATCGGACTACGATATAAACTCGAGGTTCTATAGGTTTTTAGACTTAGAATACGTAATATACTAGCTAGCTTCAGAAAGAGAAGATAAGATAAGAGTAGTACTTATATCTACTTAGCTATCGACTGCACCCTTTAGCTAGGTCCTTACCTTAGACTTAGTAGTATTTAGAGGTCTTTTCTAGGATAAAGAACTAAATAACTTATAGGATATTATAATATAAGAAGATAAGATATATTAAATAATACTCCGCTTATTATAAGATAAGGCTTAATCTTTCCTAAGCGAAATTAAGATTAAAATCTAAGTAAGTAATTATAGTATAGATATAAAGAACTACTTATATTACTATAGAAAGTTATAAGTACTAAGCGCCCCGGTTATACTAGAGTCTGATTATAAAGTAATAAACCCCGAGACTCTCGAAAATAATACTCTAAGAATAAGGCTTATCTAGTTCGTCTATAACTCGCTAGTCTATAGTTATCTAGGGCGGGACTCTACTATATCGATATTAGGATACTCCTTCTATTAGCTACTATAGTCGAGGTATATAAGATAATTCTTAAGGAACTATAACTATTATAAGAGAAATAAAGTATAAAAGGAATATAAGTATAAACTCCTAAGACTACTACTAGTTCCTAACTAATTCTTCTAGGAGATATCTATAGACTTTATAACTAACTTACTAAACTCTTAAGGTAACTATTACCTTTAGGTAATTAAAGACTAGTTAAGTAAATAAGTAGTTATTAAAGCGATACTTAGTATAAAAGTAAAGGAATACGCTAAGAAATTCATAGAATACTAAGTAAGAAACTATAGGATACTACGAGCGATTATAAGTAATAGAGGTATTAACTAGATAAGTATATTCTAGAAGACCTTTTATTACTTAATTAGTATATAATAAAGACTTAGCTCCGGATACTACTTATAAACTAATAGAAGACTAGAAAAGCTAAATTAAGATATCTAAGCTTATCTATAAAACTTTATTAACTAAGAGTAATCTAATTAGAAAAAGTAGCTTCCTATAGCTTAGTTAGCGTTAAACGGATATTACTACGCGGGCCTCGGGATAAGCTTATTCTTTACTATATATAAGTATAAAGCGCTATTACTTATACTATTAGAGATAGAACCCGAGATTAACTCTTAGCTACTATTAAGCGAATAAGTAGTAGTATTTATAAAGAAGATAAAGAAGATTATTAACTTATACTAGTCGAATATAGTAGTATCCGCTTAGAAATAAGAAGATAGCGCTAATAGGATAAGGACCTTAGCTCTAGTATACTAGAAGGGAGATAAGGTATAATTAGACCTATATAATTACTAGATAAATCGATTAAAAAAGAGTCTTAATATAAAGTATACTAAATATATAGTAAACGAAGTATTATCGCTAGTAGCTATTCGTCTATCTAAGGTCCCTAGTAATATTTATCTAGTATTCTATATAGATCTATTACGACTAGCGAGCTACGATTTATTACTTAGGTAGGAGACTAATAATAGTTAACCGGAGCTTATACTATTCGAGACTTATAAAGAATAGTAAGTAGAGGAGATTCTTTACGCTAAAGATAAATCGAAGAGAAAAGGGAAAGGTAAGAAAGTATTAGTAAAGTAGGTAAGTTATTACGAACTTATATAAGAATCTATTAAAGACTTATTAGATACTATAGCTATAGACGAGTTCGAAAGTAAGTACGGAGATATTAAATACTATAATAGACTTAGATAAGTATAAGAGAAAAAGAAGAATAAGAAAGGATCTGATTAGTTTTAAGTAAGTTATAAGTATTAATAAGAAGAGTTTAGATTTCTTTTATATTATTTTATTAATTCTAAAAAGTAATATAACTTAATAAATTTCATTAAGACTTTATTCTAAAATAACCGGACTTATTTAGCGCGATAAGCACTTAGAACTAGAGCAAGAAGGACTCTACTAGTACTATAGCGATTAGCGATAGAAAATAAGTAGATTATAAGAAGCTTATATCTAACTTTACTAAGCGATAATATTAGTAACCGAATTAGTAACTTTAGTAGCAATAGGGCTAAAATAAGCAATTAGTAATAAAAAATAAGCAGAGTCTAAGGATAAGTATAAGAAGAG
Source organism: Rhynchosporium graminicola (assembly GCA_900074885.1). NCBI lineage: Eukaryota > Fungi > Ascomycota > Leotiomycetes > Helotiales > Ploettnerulaceae > Rhynchosporium > Rhynchosporium graminicola. The sequence goes on from FJUW01000083.1 coordinate 67,620, forward strand.
AAGACTAGCGGCTTAGAGAAGCTTTAAGGCCTTCTAGGCCTTAAGGACCTTACTAAGATCGCGGTAAGCGTTAGCGCTAAATAAGCGATTAGTAATAGAAAACGATTAGAGTCTAATAACTTATATAGTATCTCTATTAGTAGAGTAGGTCTAGATAATATAAGTAATATATACTATTTAAGGACTAAATAGTTAGCGATGTTTTTCAAGTAGAGCTCGGGATAAATATATAGGTTTTTATAGTTCTTATGCTTACGAGAATAGGTTATATAAGCGCGAGAGTAAGCAGATTATATAAGTTAGTAGATATCGAGCGAAAATAAGTAAGATCCGACTTATATTCTAGTTAATATAATCGACTCTAGAGAGAGTATAAGCGGCGTAATAGATAATAGAAGCTATCTAACTCCGATTAGTAGTAAGCGAGATATAGTACTTTTAGAGCAGAGATAAGAAATAGCGAAAGGGAAAAAGTAATCGATACTAAACGATCTTATTAACTTATAGTTTATTATAGATAATTAAGAAGAAAGGAATTAGTCTATAGAATAATAGAAAGAAGTATATATAGCTAAGGCAGAGGTATTTACTGATTTAATTAATAATAAGAGAGAGAGTAATAATAAAGAAGTAAGAAGACGTATTCGGCCTTACTATTATTATAAGCCGGAAATAAATAGAGAAGTTACGTAAATAAATAACCGGAGGCCTTATACGACTTTACTAGTATTATTAATTATTCCTTTACTATTAGTTCGCTATTATATTTAGTTAGTCTACTATTATTATTAATTTCTAAGCGAAATCAGTATAAAGCGAGAAAAAGAATCGCAGATATAATAAGCTCTAACTATATATAATAGGGCGGGATATAGGTCTTTAGAGGCGAACCCTAATATAAAACAGGCGGAAGGAGGAGGGGAGTAATATAAGAGGCGAGCCCTAGGATTAAGCACTGGCGATACTTATACTTACTAAGCCTAGCGGCATCCGTATATTTTCCTTCGGAGCTAGGCTAGAACCTGACTCTCTCCTGTATCGAACTTCTTGAATACTACACTTGACTATCTGCGTACGCGTTGCTCACCCGTGACAACTAGCTAGTAAATAAGAAGCTAGCGCTACTTTCTTAATAATAATACTAATTAACTCTAGCTAGTTAAGTCGAGTTCCTAGTTAGATAGAATCTAAGAATTATCTTAGTTAGATAAATAATATTTAGAAATAACTACTCGAACTATATAAGAAGTTCTCGAAACTGTTCGAGGATCCGTAGGATATAAGAGCTCTATCTAAATATAAACTTTAGGATTATAAAATAAAATTTAAGAATAGATTTATACTTATCGCAGAGAAACTTCGCTATTATAATTATAATACTATAAGAATACTTAAGGAGTACTAGGAGTTAGATATAAAGAAAAGATAGATTCGAAAATCTAAGTTATTATACGCTATTAATATACTAATAGTTAAGAAAATAAGAGATCTTAAGGGGAGACTTTATAGAGACTATCGGATAATTAATAGTAGGACTATAAGGAATATATGCTCTTTACTAAATACTTAGTACCTATAGGATAAGCTAGCTAGAGTAAAGATATATACTAAGTTAGATTAATATAACGCGTTTAATTTAATCTGAATTAAGAAGGGATACGAGTAGAAGACTACTTTCATATTACCCTTAGAGTTATAAGAATATATAGTAATACTATTCGGCTTAACTAATACCCTAGCTATATATTAAAGATAAAATAATATTATTATTAAAGATTTTATTAGGAAATTCGCTATATATTACTTAGATAATATCCTAGTATACTCGGAAACTATCGAAGCGCACTAAGGCTATATTACCTAAGTTATAGAAGCTTTATATAAAGTAGATTCTAGACTAAAGTTATCGAAATACGAATTCTTAGTTAAATAAGTTACTTTCTTAAGATATATTATCCGCTTAAGAGAGATAAGTATTAATCTAGAGAAAATTAGAGCTATAAAGGAATAAGAGTCTCTAAAGAATATTAAGAATATATAGTTATAGTTAAGTTTCGCTAACTTCTACTAATAGTTTATTAGAAACTATTCTAAGATCGCTAAACCCTTTATAAGCTTAATAAAGAAAAGCGTTCCTTTTATATAAACTAGCTAGTATAAGGAAGCTTTCTAGAGGATTAAATAAGAATTTATAAAAGAACTAATCTTATATAGTTTCGACGAAGAAAAGGAAAGTATAATAGAAACAGATACCTCTAATACTTATACTAGTATAGTATACCTATAGCAGGATAATAAAGGATAACTATACTTAATCGCTTACTTTTCAGAAAAAATATCTCCGGTCGAATAGAATTATAATATCTATAAGAAGGAACTTATAGTAATTATTAAAGTACTTAAACACTAGAAAATATACTTATAAGGAGCTAAGTTCCTAGTTATCGTCTATACTAATTATATAAATCTTCGAACCTTTATAACTACTAAAGTCTTAGATAATTATTAATTAGCTCGATAGTTAGAGGAACTCGCTTCTTTTAACTTAGTTATTAAGTATATATAAGGAAAAGATAATATATAAGCAGATACTCTAAGTAGATTACTAAGTTATAAAGATAATAAGGTCTATAATAAGACTACTTTACTTAGATAACTAGATAATAGAGATATAATTACTAACGTTAGAGAAGCTACTACGATTAAGTAAGAAATTAAAAGACCTTAGTATAATATCTTAAAAGAGGCCTAGAAGAAAGATAGAATATCCTTAGATAAGACTAAGGAATATATTACGAGAAATATAATTAAGAATAGTATTATATAAGTTAATAGGAAAATTTAGCTTCTGCTAAGCTTAATAGAAGTATATGTTAAAGAATAATCCGAGCTTCCTATATATAAATACTAAGGGATACGAAGAATATATCTAAGGATTTTAAGAAACTACTAGTCAGAAGGACTCTATCGAGTAGTTAAAAAAGTACTAGCTAATTATAATACCTATATTAGAAATAAGTCTTTCTAATATATACCTTATAAGTAGATAATTATAATACTAATACCGCTATCGAAGGATCTAGTCACGGGAGTTAGCTATAATATAATACTTATTATTATAGAAAGACTTACTAAGTATACGATCTTAGTACTAGTCTTATCTACTCTTATAGCCGAATACTTAGTATAAGTTTACCTTAAGGAAGTAGTCTCTAAGTATAAAGTACCCGAAGAAATTATATCAGATCGAAATAAGTTATTTATATTAAAGTTCTAGAATACTTTAATAGTATTCCTAAGGACTAAATAAAAACTATTAATAGCTTTCTATCCTTAGACTAATAGAGGAAATAAAAGAATAAACTAAGTAGTCGAAGTATACTTACGCTATTATATTAACTATTAATAAAATAATTAAGTAGAACTACTACTACTAGTAGAGTTTATATATAATAGCTCGACTATAGAAATAATAAAAGTTATATTATTCTTCACGAATTATAATAATAAACCTATCGCTTATAGAGAACTTAACTTAATAGTTAAGGATAATAATATAGCTTATATCTAGATCCGGAATATCTAGGACTTTTATAAGGAATTCGCAGAGGAACTCTAGTTTATAATAGAGAAGAATATATATTATTATAATAAGAATAATAGTTAAGAGCTAATATTATAAGAGAAGAATAAGGTTTACTTTCTATAGAAAAATATTAATATATAGAGACTAAGTAATAAGTTAGATTATAAGAAACTTAGACCTTTTAAAATTAAATATATTAAAGGACTTTTAAATTATAAACTTTAGCTATTAGTTATAATAAAGAAGATATTTCTAATATTCTATATATCCTTATTAGAAAAAGTACTATCGGGAGTACTACTAGCTCTAAAGATATACGCTAAACTAGTTAACTTATTCGTAGAATATAATATAAAGGAGCTACTAGATTATTAGTATAAACGAGATATTATTAGATACTTAGTGAAATAGAAGAACTACTTACTTTCGGAAAATATATAAGAACTTAAGTTAAGCTTTTACTACTTAGTATTACTAGCTAATTTCTATCGATAAAACCTAGATCTACTTAGAGTAAGTCCGTAGGGTCGAAAGGAAAGTCGACTATCAGGTCGAATAAGAGGTTAATAGGAACGTTAGAACTAAAGAGTTCTGCGCTTACTAACTTAATATTATTAAATACTCTCTCTCTTTTCTATTTCTTCTTTTCTTTATTTTCTAGAGCTTTAAGAGTATTAAGCTTAGCTATCGAGTTTAAACTAATAGTAATTATCTTTTATTATTTTTCGTATAAGAAACGTTTCTATTTCTTAACTTTATAATTCGCATATAGAACTTAGCTATAGCTAAGTCTTTCTTATCTTTTAATTTTTTAATTTAGAAATCTAGACTTTCCTATTCGGAAGCTATAGGTATCTAGTTCCTTATACGAATATTATAGGATTTATTTAATTAGGCGTAATAACTATACCGGGTTAATTTAAAGTCGCGAAGTAATATATACTCTTTATATTCCGCTTTTTTATATCTAGTATATAGTATTATAATTTTATTACTTAATTCTATTTATCTTCCGAGTATAATATAATCGACTTATTTAGTTAAGCGTTTAGAGGGTATAATAAAAGAAGGAGATAGCTATAAGTAGATATCGATATTTCCTTAGGTATACTTAAGCGTAAGGATACGCTAAGATAGAAGGGGGATAGTATTACGAATCGGCCTAGTTATTAGTACTAAAACCGTCCTAGTACTAGAATACTAATAGTACTACTTAGTAGTATATACTAGACGAGTTTTAGTACTAGAAAAGAGTTAGTACTATTAGAGGAAAGGTATTAATATAGTTATAGTATAAACTAGCGAGTAGTACTATACGCCTACTTATATTATAGTAATAATAGTATTATAGCTATAGGTAATCCGGGATCACGTGATATGCTAGACTACTAGATAAGTCGCGAGGGCTTATACGCTCTATAAGATAGTCTTATATAGCTAGTATAAGGGAACGAACGCTCTATATAAGACTAGCACTTCTGCTATTAGATAGGAGCTTCGTGCTCAAATTCATATAGTAATTAATACTTACTTATAATATCTTAATTCTAATTAAGAACCGAATTTCTTATTTACTTTACTTTATAGCTAATACTAACTAACGAGCTTATATACCGCGTACTAGTCAGAACCAGGAACGTTACATTATCTTAAAGGCTAGACTAGCTCTTGAAGAGCTTAAGAAGAAGATTCTTATTATATTCGATATTCTACTAGCTAAACTAGCTAAATACTTCCTTAGTATTAGAATTATATATAAAAGAGAGAAGAAGATGATTTCTCTTTACTAAGATATATATATCGATAAGATATTAGATCGATTTAGAATAACTAACTATAAGAGCGCTAATACGCCTTTTGCTATTAGTTCAGAGGTTTCTATAGTTAAATTCAAGTGAGTAGCTACTCTACAAGAAATCAGGCTATATTAATAGCTTTATAATAGTCTATAGTACCTAGCTTATACTCGCTAGAATATACTATACTACTACTCTATACTATTATAATTTATAATAAATCTATTACCTTAATACCTTGCGAGCGCTAATAGAGTACTTACGTACCTATAAGGTACGAAGTACTACGCTACGACTTACGGAGGAGATATTACTAATAGAGAGAAGATGAAATTAAGAGGTTTCTATAACTCTAATTAAGCTAGTAACCGAATTAATAGAGTATTATATACCGGAGTCTATTTCTTCCTTATAGAAGGTATTTTCTTAGCTATTTTAAAGCGATAGACTACTATAGCTCTTACCTCTACAGAAGCAGAGTATATAGCTATATACGCCTTTACTAGAGAAGTATCATAGATATACTAAGTACTAAAGGAGCTAGGCTATAATAAGCTAGACTCTAGGGGTATAGAGATATAGTGCGATAATCAGGAAGCTTTATCTCTATCGAAGAACCCTGAATTATACTAGCGTACTAAGTATATCGATATCAAATTCTATTACTTACGCTAGGAGGTCGCTAGAGGTTATTTAGACCCTTAGTATATACCCTTAAAAGAGAATGCAGTAGACGGTTTCACTAAACTACTTAGCTTATAAGACCTTAAGGCCTTTATAATAATACTGAATATAACTATTTTATACCTAGAAAAAGGGGTATAGATATTAATTAGAAAGGCTAACTATCTTAAAGGAATTATAGAACCTAGGGTTTATCTAGTTCACGTGATATCGAGGTATAGTTCTAGTCTCTAGGGGTATTACTATACGTACGTATACGATAGTATAATCGACTAATTATAGGAAATTAGATCACTTATATCTATAGAAGTTACCGACTTTATAGTATCTCCATAGAGGGGTGTATTGCGAGGATATAGGTCTTAGTATAGATCAGGTGACTGTAATCACGTGAATAGTCCGTGCGGATATTCCTAGATAATACCTTTAGTCAACTCTCTATAGTAATTAGTACTGCAATACAACTAACACTATTACTATATCTATATCTTCCTCTGAATATCAACGTATCCTTACTATAATATATATCGAGCCGAATTAGTTTCCTAAAGATAAGAGTAATCTTGAAAAACTATTATATATAATAGGAAGAACTATTCATTTATCGACTTATTATCTAGTATATTTATTTAAACTACTTACTAAGGTAGTTATCTTCGTATCGTCTAGCTATAAATTAGTACTAGCTTAGAAGAGCGCTTATTCGAATTATAGCAGATATACTATTACTATTATTATTCCTTATTAGAACTTAATTAGCTTTTATCTTATCTTCTTAACCTTATTCGGATTATTATAGATCTTACTAAGGTAGCTAATCAGCTCGAGGAGGTCCTAGTTCCTATTTATTCCTACTTTTTATATAAAATATAATACTAACCCTAAGACCTTAGAAGAGAGAGAGGAATAGATAAAAAAGATCTAAGCCTCTCTATTACTAATCGTACTTTTATCGATCCGCAGTTTCGATTCTATTATTATTAAATATACGTCTTACTCCTTCGATCGACCGGAGAACTTATTAGAGATAGAAAGAACTTAATATATCTTTTCTACTACTATTACTACTAGTATTACTACTTCTAGTTATTTTTAGAGGTCCTTCACTTATTTTTAGAGAACCTCTATAATCGATAGTAGCTAGGCTTCGTATTATATAGCCGACTCGGCTTATTAAGTATATTATAAATCTATTTTAATTTTTTTTCATTAATTAGTTATAAGACTCTTAATATCGATCCTTTTACTCTACTTTACTTTACTTTATTTCGAGCTAATTATAATATTATAAGGCGAGTATAAATAATATATATAATATAAATAGTATCTTTAATTAATAGGAAGAATTAGCTAAAGAGCGAAGGAGAATTCTTTCTTAATAGAAAAGGAGAAGATATGATACTACTACTACTAGTGCCTTAGCAGTAATAGTTAGCGAGATACTAAGCGTCGAGTATTATCCTGGGTATAACCCGTCATACTAATTAATTACGTTTATATTTATAATTACTAGAAGTAACTCTCTTAGTTACTTAGTTTACGCTATAATTATAGTTATAAAGCTATAATATTCTTAATACGATATTATATTATCTAATATATATAATATCGAAGTAGAGTATTTCTTCGTATCTATTAATAACTATCTTTATTTCTCTTATCCTTCTATAGACTTATCTATCTGATCCGGTATCTTTCTTATCTAATAAGATAAGGCGATATAGTTTTATATTAATAGTAGTTAGAATATTATATTTCTCGATAAAAGCTAGGTTTATAAAGCGTTCTATAGCTCCTAAATTAATAAGGGCTTTTATCTTAATATTATCTATAATAACTAGTAAGATTAATTAATCGAACTCTCTAGTAGTAGTAAGCTCTAGGTATAGTAATTCTATTAAGGAATAATCACGTGCTTCCTTAATAATTCTCCTTATTATTTCGTCTAACTAAGTCTTAAGGCTAAGTTCGTAGGTAATTAAAGTATAAGGGATATAGTAATAGAGATTAGCTTATCCTTAGATAAGATCTAGTACTATTTTCTAATAAGTAGCTAGTTCTAATAAGTATTATCTTCTCTATTAATAATACTCCTCTTCTATTTCCTTCATAATAGCTTAAGTATCTCTAATTCGAAAGAACTAATCTGATTATTTAAATTCTTTTAGTTTAGATTCTTCTTCGAGATTAACTATATAATTATCTAGTCGTTCCTCGATATCCTTAGTATTAACTCAGAATGTAATAGTAATAGTATCGCGATAAGCTATAATATAATCTATACTCGGGTTAAGTATATTATAAGTTTAGTAATATTCTATGAAATCGAACTTAGTTTTATTATAAGCTTATATTATTATTCTATTATTATAATTCGAAGAGTCTAGTTTTCATTATTATATAGAAGATTATCGAATAAGTAGTTTCTTTCGTTTATAATACTCTAGCTCTCTTAGTCTTTATCTAGAAGTTTAATTAAGTTCTCTTCGAATTCTTCGCTAGATTTATAAGCTATAAATTCCTACGAACTCTATTATACGCTAGAAGCTTCTTAGTAATCTAGCCTCCTCTTAGCTAGTTCGAATTCTCTTTTAAGTTTATTCTAGAGTTTCTCTCTCTGCTTCTTATTCTAAGAATAATCACGTGCGAGGTATCTTAGCTTATTATACGTATAGTAAAGACTCTTCTATAAATATTTATCTTTCTTAGCTTATCTCTTAGATCCTCTCTCTACTCTATCTATTTCTATTAGATTATAGTAATTTCTTTTATTATTTAGATAAAGCTAGAAGTTTCCTTAATACTTATTATATTATTATAGAAATTAAAGCTTTCGAAGGTAAGTAGATATAAAGTATATTTCCTTTTTTTTTAGCTTATTTCTAGATTCGTTTATTAATAGTAGTAGATAATTTAATTAAGTCCTCTAAGTTATTCGGTTTCTTAGTCCTAAAGAGCTTACCCTTAATATAGTCCTTAAGGCCTTAGTAATATTAAGTTTTTAATTTACTATTAATCTAATCTAATTATATAGAATAATAATAGAACTTAGTAGTATATTTATAAATAGATCTTTATTATCGAATGCCGAGTAGATACTTCTTAGCTTATTCTTTCTTATTAGAGTCTCCGAAGACTCCTTTAATAGTATTAGTAAAGCTTACGATAGTTCGAAAGATAACTCGACTTTTCTTAGTTATAGTAATAAAATGAGCTCTAGTTAAATATCGATTAACTAAGTAATTACTTAAGGCTAGTTCGATCTAATAAGCTATAATATTATAGAATAATAAAGTATCTATAAGACTTTAAGTAAGTCTACTTCAAACTTATCTCTATTAAAAGCGAGATATATTTAGTACTAAAGGATAAATTATCCTAGGTTATTATAGTTTCTATAATAAGTATTAGATAAGTTATCTTAAGGTGAAATAACTTTATTAGTTACTTTATTAGTCTTCTCTATCTTACTAACTTAAGATCCTTCTCTTATAACTAATCCTTCTTTAGAGGCTATTTCGTTCTTACTAGTAATACCTTAAGTAAAGTCCTTAAAGTATAACGTTTCTAGTTCTAATTAGTATACGATATATAGGCTTATTAGTTAGTATTAGTTATAAAGTAAAGTAAATAAGAAGTTTAGTTCTTAATTAGAACGAAGATATTATAAGTAAGTATTAATTACTATATAAATTTAAGTATAAAGCTTCTATCTAATAATAGATATACTAGTCTTATGTAGAATCTTCGTTCTTCTAGAAGTCCTCTATATTAGAGTCCTTTAAATAAGAGTCCTCTAAATAGGAGTCTGACTCCTACCTCTAGACTCCTGCTAAGCTAGATTCTATCACGTGACTCTAGCTAGAGGAATCCCTGCTGACTAATTATTCCTATAATTACTACTAAATATAATAAGATAATCCCTAGGCTACCTGTCTTTACCGGCTTACGTAATACAAGTAGTATGCGCAACCTCAGAACGTGATAACTTTATATAATAGGAAAAGGATAATAACTATTCTTAATAGTTTATTTCAAAAGATAAACGCTTAGAGCTATAGTAGACTCTAGAGCTATAAGTAATTTTATAGATTATTTAATAATAATAAACTATAAGTTTAGATTAATTAAGAAGAAACTCTTATATTATCTATTTATATTATCTATTTATATTAGATAAGGATATTATTAGAAATAAAAACAGATATATAACTCTTTAAACTAACTAGTCAAATATAAAGATATTAAAAAGATATACTAAATATATGAAGTTTAATATTACTAACTTAGGCGCTTATAAGTTAGTACTTAGCGTACTGTAGTTAAAACTCTATAAACTTACTATTAACTAGTAGAAGAAGCGAATTATAATAAACTATTATTAGTATAAAAGCGATTATAAGATATTTAAATAGAAAGATAATAACTTAAAGCGAGATAATTTATATATAGCTCTCTTGACTAACGAGGACTAAACTTAGGCCTCTATACTAAAGCGAATACTAGTAGCGTATAAGGATTATAAGTAACTTTTCTAAGAAGGTCCTAAGAATAAGGCTCTTCTATAATACTAATTATAAGATCACGAGATACTCTTAGAACTAGGAAAGATACTTAGCTTCGAACTAATATATTAGTAATCTATAGTAGAGTTAAAAACTCTAAAAGAATACATTTAGATAAGAACCTAGAGAAAGGTTTTAGATAACTATCTATATTATTAGCTATAAGTCTAATACTCTTCGTTCTAAAGAAAGATACGAAACTCTACTTATATATCGATTACTATAATATGAATAGTATTATAGTTAAGGACCGGTACTTACTACTCTTACTTAATAAGCTATATAATTAACTATAAGAAGCTATTATATTTATAATACTTAGTATAAGAGAAGTATATAACTTTATATAAATAAAACCTGATAAGGAATTGAAAAAGTATTTAGAATACGCTATAGTCTATGTAAATACTAAGTTATATTATTTAAGCTTGTAAATATACTTATGTTATACTAATAAATAATTAATAACTAGTTATATAAATACCTTCATATTTTCGTAATCGCTTAGTTAGATAATATACTTGACTACTCTAAGATAGAAACTAAATATGTTTAATATATATAAAGTACCTAAGAAGCTTAAGAATATTAAGCTATTTCTTAAACTAAAGAAATACGAATAATAATAAGAAGAAATCTACTTCTTAGAATTTATTATTAGATAATATAGAGTTCGAATAGACTTAATTAAGATTAAGGCGGTACTTATATAGCTAATACTAAGTAATATAAAAGAAGTATAATCTTTCCTTAGATTCGCGAATTCTATAGAAGATTTATTAAGAATTTCTTTATAATAGCTAAAGAAAGTACTTATAAATCTTATAAAAAGACAAGACTTTATTTAGATAACTATAATAAAAGAAGCGTTCCGAATACTAAAAGAATACTTACTAATATACTTATCCTAGCTACTTATAATCTAGACCTCGAAATAGTAATAGAAACTAATACTTCAGATTTCGTATTAAAGATATACTTAAGCTAAAAGTATAATAAATAATTATATTTAATCGTATATTATTTTTAGATATTTTTATCTATAGAGCTTAATTATAATATATATAATAAGAAACTACTAACTATAGTAGCTACTTATAAGTAATAGTAATACTACTTAGAAAGAGCGAAATATATTATCTAGATATAGATAGACTATAAGAATCTTATATTATTTATAGTAATAAAGATCTTAAATAAGAGATAAGTTAAGTAGTTAGAGGAGCTTCCTATCTTCAAGTCTAATGATATTTATAGAAAAGATAGCGAAAATATAAGAACTAATACTCTTAATAGATAATAAGACTACTTAAAAGAACCTATAAGAAGATCCTAAGCTATTCTTAAAAAGAGAAAGAATAGAATAGAATATAACTTTAACCTTCTTATAATAGTTATAATATTAGAAGATAAATATCTTATAGACTAAATCAAAGCTATTTATATAACTAACTAATACGCGCAGCGAGTTATTAGTAACTCTATAGATAATTTTATAATAGATAAAAAATAGCTTACTTAAGTTCAAAAGTCTTATATATATTCTGAGTAAAATTAGACAGATATTTATAATAAAGTAATACTTATTACTTATATATAGCAGCTAAGGAATAATAAGAACTTTCGAATAGATAGCTAAGGACTACTACTTTCTAAGTATAAGAAAGCAGATAGAGAGCGTTATTAGAGAATATAATATATATACTAAAAGTAAATTGAATAGATATGCGCTATATAGCTTTCTCAAATTACTAATAATATATATATAAGTATAAGAGTTAATTATATTTAACTTTATAATTAAATTATTAAAATTAAAATAACTTATAACTAATATAGTATTCGATACTATTTAGGTTATTATAAATAGACTTACTAGATATAGAAATTTTATAATATATAAGAAAGGGAGTAATACTAAAGAGCTTATATACGTATTCCTTAAAATAATAATAAGCTAATATAAGCTACTTAATAAGATTATCTTAGATCGAGATAAGTTATTTACTTCTAAGTTCTAGATATTACTTATTGACTAACTTAGACTTAACTATAAGATATTAATTATATTCTATTTATAAATGGATAGATAAATAGAATAGCTAAACTAAATAAAAGAATAGTACTTATATAGCTATATTAATAAGAAATAAGATAATTAGATAGAAATACTTTCCTTTACTTAGTTTATATATAATAGCGCTAAGAACGAGACTACTTTAGTCTTCTTATTCTTCGCTAATTATAGCTTCGAACCCGAAGTATATAGATAACTAAGAAAAGACTCTATTAGCGCGTAAGAATGTATAGTCTTAGTATATAAGATATAAGACTTATAAGAATAACTGGTTAAAGATATCGACTTCTCGAACCCAAGAACTATGAGATATAATAATTAAAAGCATAATATAAAACCTTTACTTAAGAGAGAAGATAAAGTATACTTATTATAATAATATATTAAAATAAAATAACTAAATATAAAGCTAGATTTTAAGAAACTTAGATTATTCGAAATATTAGAGGAAGTAAAGCTTATATTCAGACTATAACTATTATAAAGATCTTAGCTATACTTTATATTCTATATATTACTACTAGAACTTACTAATAAAGATATGCTTTTAGTAATAGATAAAGAACTCTAACTTAATAATAAAATAAGTAAATATAATATTAAGAAATTACTAGATACTCGAACTATAATATAGAGTTAGTAGAAATATCTAATGAAATAGAAAGGATTTAGAGATAAGGAAAAATTATAAGAACTTATACGAAACTTGAACTATTCGGATTTATTTTAATAGTTCTAGTTAAGAACTTAAGTAACTCTTAAGAAGAACTATTACTAAAAACTTAAAATAATTTATATAGGATTAGAAAGATCGAAATTATTTAGCTACTCTATAAGAGCAGAATCTAAAACCTTAGTATTAAGTAAGAACATAAGCTCTACTTACTCTCTTACTATATATTCTTTTTCTTTAATAGCTTCTAATTTATTTAGAAAATAAAGATTATAATATAGTATTTTAGCTACTTTTATATAAAAGAATTCCTTTTATTTACTAATCCGAAGGATCTTAGCTTATTAAGAAGCTAAGCGTTCGATTAGCTTCTATTAATCTTATTATATCTCTTCGTAAGCTTAAGTAAGATCGGCTTCAGTTCTCTCTAACTTATATTATTTACTTTTTAAAAGATCTTATATATTATATTTCGTATTTCTATTAATATAAATATATTTAGTATAGTAATTAAATTTAAAAGAAATAATATAGACTCGATAAGGATCCTCATTATAATAAGAATAAGATAGTATTTTAAAACTATAATAAAGAATATAAGAAAGAAAGTTTTATTAATTCTCTTTAATATACTCGTAATAACTAAGTAGTATAATAAAAAGAAGAGATAGTTATTATAAAGAGTTAATATTTCTTAATCTTATATCTAAGCTAGAAGTGTAGGACGCGCTAGCTAAGCTAGAAAGGGAAAAGTATTATAACTTTTAGTTATAATAAGTAATATAGCCTTAAGGCTCGATATATAGACTAATCTACTTAAGATTAGCTCTATATTATATAGAGAAGCTATAAGTTATATAATACTAGTTATATACTAAATTAGCTTCTAGTTCTTAAACTCGATAATAATTTAGATAATTTAAATAATTTAATAGAATAAAGGTTTTATATATATATATATATATTAGTATATCTACTTATTAGATAGAAACTTCGTACTTAACTTAAATATAATATCTTACTTATACTTCGTAACTTGCAAAGATTACTAGACTTAATCTAATAATAGCGTCCCTATCTACTTAACTAATCTCTTTCGTACTCTAAGACGAATACTACGCTCTATCGTACGTTATATATAAGAGCTTAGCTCGTTCTCTTAAATAGCTAAATTTAACTATATAGAGGAAGTTTGTAGCTTATTATTAGATTAGCTAATCGAGATCTCTCTTATCGATATCTCTAAGACTATATTATAAGTAGAACCCTATGAACTCAGTTTATTAATATATTTCTCTATAGAAATAAATAAAATTAAGCTACTATATTAGCTTCTTATATACTTAAGTATTTCTATCTATAATACCTGACTATAAAGGGGCCCTCGAGACTTCTCTTAAAGTAGCTAGAGATATATAATAATAGTATGAATAACTATAGGGAATTAGAAGACGATAAGCTAATAATAGCTACTACTTATCTATAGTTCTTTAAGAAAGATCGAGAAGGGTAGCGATTTTTCGAGCTTTAAAGACGAAGCCTTATAGAAGGAGGGAGTAATATTACGACTTTACGTAAGGAGCGGGGCCTTAGGCCTTAGGTCTCCAGATATAGCTGGGGTAAGCGAGCCTTAGTAACCTCGAGAGATTAGTTAGTATGGCCTTATAACTATATCTTAAGAAGAAGTCGAGAGTAGAATCTCTTCTTCTTATCTTTTCTTCCTTTTATTACGCGCATCCTTAAGGGCGAATACAAGTCACGTTGTCACCCCCTGTGCCCTGTCGTAATAGTCCTAGAATCAACTATAGGATCGAACTCGAATAATATAATAGTAAGGAACCTATAGTACTATAGAGCTCTCTATATAATATATCTTATAATAAACTCTTAAAATTATAAAAGACTCTTACGAAGCTCCTCGGTAAAGGATTCATTCAAATTAATAACTCGCTTACTATTATCTTAGTATTATTCGTAAAGAAACTAAGAGATAAGCTACGATTCTATATCGATTATTATAAGTTAAATCGAATTATAAAGAAAGATCGATACTTATTATTACTAATCTATAAAACTCTCTAGAATATAAGGAAAGCTAAATAGTTTACGAGATTAGATATTACTATCGCGTTCTTTAAGATATATATTACTATTAGCGATAAATAGAAGATAGCTTTTCGTATAAGATATAATCTATATAAGTAACTAATAACTTCTTTCGGACTTGCGAGTACTCTAAGTATATTCTAATATATATATTAACTAAGTATTATAAGATTACTTAGATAAGTTCTGCTCTACTTATATCGATAATATTCTAATTTATATGAATAATAACTATTACTACTACTAAGAGTAAATAGCGAAAATTATAATAAGATATATAAAATAAGACTATAACTAGATATTAATAAGTACGAATTCGAGGTATAGATAACAAAATACCTTAGATTTATAATTAAGATAAATGAAAGTATCTAAATAGATCTTAAGAAAGTATAAGCGATTCGAGAATAAGAATTCCTAGCTTTAGTAAAAGAAGTATAAAGCTTCCTAAGGTTTATAAACTCATATCGAATATTTATTAAGAACTATTTAACGATTATATTACTACTAATATAGCTAACTTATAAAGAGTAGCTATAGTAATAGAATAAAGCTATAGATTAAGCTTTTAAGAAGTTAAAAGATATATTTATTACTAGACCTATAATAGTATAGTTTAACTTAGATTAAGGAATAATACTCGAAATAGATACTTCTAGATAAGTAATAAAAAGAGTACTTATATAATTTAATAACTAAGGATACTTATAACTTTATATATTCTTCTTAAAGAAAAATACTTTAGCTAAATATAACTACGAAATCTATAATAAAGAAATATTAATAATTATATATTATCTTAAGAAATAATAATATAAGTTAAAAAGTGTATAAGAATTCTGTATTTATATTACTTATAAGAATTTTAAGTATATTGTAATAATATAATAGCTTATAGAGTAGTAAATATAATAGTTACTATTTCTCTTATAGTTTAGCTATACGATTAGTTATATCCTTAGAAAAGAAATAAACGCGTAGATATACTCTTATAACATAAATAGAATATACTCTATAATATAGAAGATAAATAACTCTAATACTATTTAGTCTAGTTAATTAAGCTAAAAGTATTATAAGAACTATTATTATTATAAAAAATAATAGTAATAGCTCTAGTTATAATATAATAGAATCGAAGACGCTAAGAAGAAGAAGCTTTATAACTATAAGTTAAAACCCTATAAGTCGAAGAACCCGAAGGAGTTATAGAAGCTACCTTAGATAGCGATACTACTATTAGTACTCTTACGATACTCGAAGAACTCTAGATATAAGCGAAATAAGCTAATAATATATATTAAAGAGTAGCTAAAGTAATACGCGATAAGTAGTATATATTTCCTATTACGCTAAAGCTAAAGGTTAATATTAATATTAAAGTATTCGCTATTGGAAGTAAGGAAACTACGATTTCGAGAGAGACTATAAGTACTTAATTCCGAAGGATTATATATATTTAAGCGACTTATAATACTAAGATATATAAATACTTAGAATAAGACTCGACTACTACTATTATAAGTCGATAGTTCTTCTAGCTTCGTATATTAGTAGATATACGAAAGTTTATTCAGAACTATAATATTTATAGAAAGAATAAGATATAGTGAGACTAAAGGTAAAAGTTCCTTAAACTACTATTATTACTAAACTAGATTTAGTAAGAGATTTCGATCGACTTTATTATCGAGCTTCTATGAAGTAAAAGATATACTAACTTAATTATAGTTACTAATCGTCTTAGAAAAGGAATCATATATAATAAACTATTATTAATTGATATAGAAGCTATAGTAAAGTAGTTTATATAAGTCTATTATAAGTAATACGTATTACTATATATAGTTATATCTAACTAAAGAAAACAGTTTATCGGAATATTATAAACTTAAGTATAAATACTCTCTATTAAGTCTTACGTAATATCTTTCTACTACTTATTACCCGGAAACTGATAGCTCTGTTAAGAGAATAAATTAGATATTAGAGTTATACTTATATATATTCGTAAATTTTATATAAGATAATCAGTTTAACGTATTACTATTAGTAGAAGTAGTAATTAATAACTAAGATACTATTAATAGAGATAAGCTTTTTCTTTCTAATATATAGCTACTATATGTAATATATCGATTTGGATATCGAAGACGAAAGGATTACTACTACTAACTAATCGCTTATTTAAAGAGTAAATACGATCTTAAAGAAGCTACGAGATATAAGAAAGTAAATATAAATAGTAATAGTAATTACATAATAAGTCTAAGAGGAAGTTATAAGTTATTATTACTAATAAGCCTCAGAGTTTAAAGTTTGAAATAAAGTCTAATTAAGCTTAAGGAATATTGGAACGAACTAATTAGTAATGAAGCTCGATATAAAGTAAGCTAAGTATATAATACTCGAAGCAGTCAGGTCGTATAGCTATTATCTAGATATACTACTAAGAATATATAACGTCTTCTATATATAGTTATTATAGCTAGCTATTATTAACCCTTTACTAAGCTAAGTTCAGGATGACTTATAGCTATCGCTACTACTAGTAATAGACGAAGACGAATTCGATATTAAGGAAATCCTAATAGAAAAGTGTTTTCGATAAGAAGGCTATATAAAGAAGAAATATCTTATAAAATATATAAGATATATATAACTAATATAAAAACTGAAAGTAGCTCTTATTACTATTATAATACTTAATAAGTAAGAGGAGAATAATAGACTATAAGGCCTTAACTTTTAAATAAGAGAGAGGTAATATAATAAGTTATACTTATTAGTATACTTAACGCCTAAGGCGTCTATACAAGATCTTCTCCGTGCCGGCCCTTCGCAAGCTCCGGGGTCACGGGACCTTGCTTCGCGCAGTCGTTACGGGTAATAGTTAATCTGTAATAGTCGCTTGCGGTAGATAATAGTAACTACGTAAATAAAGACTTACTATTAAAGATAAATTCTAATAGATAATAATAGTAATTGAATTTAAAATAAGCTAAAGGTAATAGTATTATAAGTATATCTCTCTTATAGTAATAATTATAAATCCTCTTTTTAGTAATACTATAATTATTCAGTACGTATCTACTATATCGATTCTATCGATCTACGGCACTATAGTAATTACTAACGGACCGTAAGATATCTACTACTACTACTGCTACTACCTCTGCTGCCGCTGCCTTAGTAGCTTAATCTTACGCCGCCGGCCTTACGGCCCCTCTATTAACCCTTACTATATAAGTTAGCCCTAGCTATCTAATAGTCTATAACTCAGCTAACGGATCCGTAAGGCTAGCCTTACTCGCCCGCGCTACTACTACTATAACGCGACTCTTCGCTCTCCTCCCTCTCCGCGCTACTAATTTGCGTCCGGGTCAGGTCTTTTCCGATACTACTCGATCCTCTAACCTAGAGGCTCGATACGTCTAGATCTATAAGTTATTCTATATTATTCTCTAACTAATTATATTTTATAATAGACTATTTCGGATATAAAGATATTAATATATATAGCTAGATATATAGAGCTTCCGAGTTATAATTACTACTAAGGAGGCTATTGTAACGACACAAGACTCAAGGCGGTATACAAGCAAGAATAAACAAGTAGGGAGGCTAAGAGCGATCTTATATAGTCTGGTACGAAGGAAACAGAAAGATATAGAGCTCTAAAGGAGTTTGCACCTTCTATATATATAAGGAGGGTATGCCTAAGGTACTGATACTGGCCCGTATCTGCTATATATACTATGCGCCGTCATATTACCCCCTTCTAAGATAAAGGCTCGCCCTCGAGCCTTAAAGAATCGAACAAAGGAAACAAAATAGGTATAAAAACGCAGTCAAATACAATAACCTTCGAATATTCTATCAAACCGAACCCGTAGATACTAATTCAGTACTGAGATCGTCTCTTCTGCAGAGGGAAATTGCGATTCCAAGTAGGTTCCTGAATAGAGTTTTCCGCCGGTAGTTATAATACCGAGTTTTACTAAATAAGTGAGGCTAAGCGAGTGATTGAAACACTTAAAGGTTACGAAAGAAGAAGAAGTCCAAATCGATTTCTGACGAAGCTAAAAGATTAAAGAGAGTTAGATATCTTAGTTAAGTAGATATAGGAAGTGTTAAATTAAAGGTTTTAGTAGAGGGAGGTCGATTCTGCCGAGGGGGACAAATTATATCGGGGTACAGGGGTTACGAGTCGCCGATAATTTCCGCCAGGGTAATAAGCTACTTCGTCCTAGCTTAAAAGCAAGGTTTTTCGCAATTAGAGCTGCTTTCGGAAAGTTGAAGTCAGGTAAGGGGATAATGAATAATAGGGCCTATAGGGAAGTTTCCACCTAAAATTCGTCTGCTGTTTTACTTCGTACGTACGAAGGAACGAGTTTCGAAGTATCCGAGAGTGACTTCGTAATAATACTAGTGCTTCTAAGGCTGAATTACGTCTAAATTCCTAGCTATCCGAGAGATCTCTAGAATCTCAGCTATTTTGAAAACCTAACTATCGAATTCGTAAGTTAAAGAGAGTACTAACTATTTCCGTATGATTCCGAAAATCTAAGGTAAGTAGAGATAACTCAGCGAAGAGCTCCCTTTAAGTCGTATATCCGAATCGAGTTTTCTAAGTAAGATATTATTTAATACCGTCCCCGGCGGTCTTAATCTTTCTATTTAATATAATAATATAAGACTTAAGGCGATATATAAGTAAGAATAAATAAGTAGAGAGGCTAAGAGCGATCTTATATAATCTAGTACGAAGGAAACAGAAAGATATAGAGCTCTGAAGGAGTCTGCACCTTCTATATATATAAGGAGGGTATACCTAAGGCACCGATACTGGCCCGTATCTGCCACGTATACTATGCGCCGTCACAGCTATAGCCCTTAGATAGAGTACGTTCGGGTCGCGGGTTTTTTAAGTAGCTCTTACGCTAACTACTACTATAGTAGTATAAGAAGCTATTACTCGCTTCGTAAGTTATATTACGAACTGAATTATAACTTTTACTATTATTTATAAATCTATAAGCTCTACTGCCCTTACTGCCTCTACTGCTCCTACCGCCCTTATCGTTCCCTCCCCCGCTACTACTAGCTCTTCCTCGGGTCGCACTTATAGTCGTAGAAATACTTAAGTCGCTCTTAGTACTTATAATAATAATAAGTTATAAATCTAACTACTTTATAGCTTATAACTAATCTATAGTAGCGCGCTATACTTTCGCTACTACTACTAGCTATATCTGTTACTCCTGCTATATCTACTGCTAGCTTTTAGAGGCTCGGGCGATTCTTTACGAATCGCTCGCAGATAACTTCCGCGTAGACGCTGATTTAGAAGAGGAGAAGGAGCGCAAGGATAAGGAGAGTAAGAGCTTAATTAAGCTATAAATCCTATTAAGAGTCTTATATAGAAATTAAGTTAAATTTTAGAGCTGAAAATCCTATTATAAGTCTCTTACGGAAATTAATATTAAATAGAAACTACGTTCTACTTTATTTTTAACTTCTTTAGATTTTACTTGAGTTTTCGTAATTAATAAAGTATACTTATAGACTTATAAATTATACTTAACTAAACTAATATTAATAAATACTAAGTAATATCTCTAGAAATATAATATTTATAGTCTGAAGTTCACTTTCTATAGGTAATAGTACGCTTAACTCTTTAACTTTAGATATCTATAATAGACTAATATATAGCTAACTATAAGTAGATATAGGCGTCTATAAGTCTAGCTTTACTACATGAAATAACTATCCTTAAGATATATTAATAGTTATAGCGAAACATAAATAGATCGTAAATTACTTTCGTTAACGAGTATTTCTAAGCTTATTATCTATTCCAGTTAATTTAATCCGCGGGAGTACTTTTAATTATCTGTCGAGGTCTCTACTTAGGATCCGAGTCTTAATATAATACTTTCTTAGGCTTATAATTACTAATCGCGTTCTTTTATAAAAGCTTTCTAGTAGTATAAGGTTATATAAAAGAAGAATAAGCGGACTAAGCTTAAGATATAAGGATAATAGTAGTAGTAATAGAAGATCGATTTTTTAAAGAGTCTTAGCTGAAAACTAGTAAAGGTTTATTTTAGTGATATCTATATCTATTACGTATATATCTATATTCGAATAGGTTCTTAACTAGCCCGGAAGGCGACTAATAATTATTTCATTTAGCTCTATAATAGTTATATTTAGAGTTAATAAAAGATAGCGACTCGTAAAGGTAGTTATATCTATAGTAGCTTCTCTAAGAAGATCTAGCGAGTAGATAGAGTCGATAAAACTAGAAATACTAATAAGTTAATAAATATAGTCTAGAACTATAACGAAAAGCTTTTAACGCGGATCGTAAGTAGAGTACTAACTTAATCTACGAATTCCGGACTATAAACCCCTTCTCGGACTCGTATATTAATCCGTAAGGTAATCTAATGTAATCGAGGCTAAAATAAATAACTTTTAAATATAAGTAGTTATAATATTAGCTCGCGAACTTCGTAGTATAACTAGAAGTATCTACGTAAAGTCTTTACTAAGTATTATAAGTATACTACTAAAGAGAACGTTATCTATAGAGCCCTATATATCGACTAATAGGCGATATACTACTTTAAAATAATACTTATATTATATTAGCACCTCGTCTTAGATAATTAGATTAACTCGACGTAAGAGACTACTAAGCGCGCTTTACTTCGTAATACTACTTACGGATTATTCTATAAGATCGATCGGAATCTTGAATTATAAGTATAATATTCGTCTATTAAGTAATAATAGAGCTATAATACTTATAGAAGCGATATAAAGGACCGACTTTTCTTCGCTATAATAATAATAGCAGAAAGTCTTATATGGATACGTTTTACTAGACTTACATTAGCTTTAGATATAAAAGTGCACTATTTCCGGTTTAGTAATAATCGTGATTATAATATTTATAAAGGCTATAAGCTAATCGCTATTAAGGTTCGCTTTTATTATTTACGCTAAAGTAGTAAAATCTTCGATTCGATTATCTATTATCTATTAGAAGATATAATAATAAGCTTAGTTCTACTTATAAGAAGGTAAGCTAACGCCCGAAAGTAACTATTACTAATCTATAAGGCCCTCAGCTAAGAGCTATAGTCTGTAATCGTAATATAAGTTTAAAAGAAAGAGAGGAAAGCCGGGTTTTTAATATAGCTAATAAGCGAGATCGTCGTAGAAGTATTTCTTATATCGCTCTTAGATAGCTAACAGGTTCGTAATCTCCTATTAACAGAATCTAGTTAAAAAAAGCGTTTATAAACTATTTACTAAAGTGAATAGCTTCGCTTTATTAAAGTACTAAAACTACTCTTAATTGTTTTCAGCTAAATTACGTATAATATAAGTAGGTTTATATATCTCGTAAGTAGCTCTTTCAAAATCATATAGCTTATTAAACGATTTCGATCTGCGAATAATTATTAGAAGTAGCTATAAGTAGAAATATTCGTCTGAAATAGAGCTATAATAATATATATAGCTAATATAATAACCTTCTCTCTTTTGTAAACGCTATTTATAAGTCGATTAATCCTAGACGTAATAAGCTAGAAACTCCGAATATAGCTATAGCCCGATAGTAGGGTTTATAGTATTAAATTCGAAGATACTTATAAGAGTAGAATAAGCTATATCTCGCTTCATAGCTATCTCTTTTATAGATAAACTAAGCTTGAAATATATAGTTTAATCTCCTTATTAATAGATTATAAGATATTATATAAGCGAGAATTCCTTATAAATAGGATATTCGAAGAGTTACTATAAAGCTTCTAAGGGACTTATATATTACGCTTATATATAATACGTAATCTTATTATCTGTATTTAAGATCGTAAGAGTCGTTTAGTTTATACTCTTATTTATATACTTATAGATATACTTAACGGCTTATACTGATTTATAAACTTCGATATTAATATACGATCGATAGCGATTAAGAAGATATAGATTATACGAAACTACTTATCTATTATCTAAAGTGACTTCTTAGCTATCTTTACGAACTATAAACGTTCAGTTATCTTACTAGCGATAATATTAAGAATAACTATTTTCTATAATAACTATAGTTAGCTAAAACTCCTTCGGAAAGTATTTTTTAATACTATAATAGATCGCTAGCGTGCTTACAGGCTATATAGAGAGTATTCGGAAAGTTAGGACTATAGGGCCCGTGAGTTATATTATTTAATACTAACTCTCATAACTTACTTATAAGGTCTATAGCTTTATTCGGAATTTCCGCAGATATAATCTCGTCGACTCTAGTTAGTATTAGATAATTACTTATACTCTCGAGCTAAAGAAGAAGATAAAGATAAGATAAACTACGCTTTTAATACTTAATAAAATATACGTAAGTATAGTATTTTCTAAAGACTCCTTTTTTAATATTATTAAGAAGCTCTTTAATCTTTAAACGAAAGATACATATAATAATGTTAGGCTTATTAATTAGCTAGGATTATATTTTCTGAAGCTTACGAACGATTTTAAGCTATCGCGAGTTAGTAGTAAATATAATAAAGAGTATAAGTCGTCTGAAAAAGCGTCTTGAAATAGTTATTATATAAGATAATCGCTTCTGATAAAAGAAGAAGGAAGAATAAACCGACGCTTATAATCTATAGAGTTACTATCGGCTCGGATAAGCGTATCTATAAGGCTATTATATATATCCGTATATATATTATTATCGTATACTTTTACCTATTATATATAGTCACGTTACATCTAATCACCTGTATAGCTTAGCATATATTCATATTATCTTCTTATATATTTAAAGTAAGCTTTCACTCTTTCTTATAAAGAGATAACGCTCTTTATAATTAATATTTAGAGATTACTTTAATTCTCTATCTTCTAATACTTTAAAGTAATCTTTCACTTCTATTAAAGCTTATTTTACTTATATATTATAATTAAAAGCTATATTAATATATCGCTTTTAAAGCTACTTATTATATATATAGAAGTAAAGCTCTATTCTAGCTTTCGATTATTTAAGTTACTTATTTAAGCTTTTTATAATATATTAATTAATATTCTATAAGCTTATAATAGCTTTTTAATTACTTAAACTATATCTTTTAAAGATCTTTCTAATAATTCACTTAATCTAAGTAATAAGATAGTCTATAAGAAGCTAAAGTAATAGCTAGATTAGATCTTCTACGTTTAGTTTATAGCTAGAATAATTAAGGTATAATAATATATAGACCTATATCTACTAGACTAAGTCTCCTTAGCTAAGCTTCTTTAGATCTAATTATAATAGCTATAAGAGATCGTAGATAATAAGAATCGAAGCTCTAAAGTAAACTTGAATATAGAAATAAAGACTTAAAAGCTTAAATTAGTTTAATAAGCTAAGAAGTAGATTTCTAAACTAATTAGAAGCACTTAAGATACGAGTTAAGTACTTAATCTAACTCTAGTATATTTTATTCTAGCTAAACTTGAAAAACTTATTATAATTATTATAATATCTCAGAAAGCTAAAGTAGAAATCGAAAATAAGTAATTTATATTCGATCTTACTACTAATAGCTAAAAGGCTATTACTTACGCTAAAATATACATATAGATAGAGAAAACTATATTATCGACTTACTTAGCTCTAGCGATTAAGAGATCACTAGCTGAAAAGAGAATGAACTTTTAATATCTTCTAAGAGCTTTAAGATAAAAGCTTTATTAAACTAATATAATTATTTAATCTAATATATAGAAAGCTTATAAGCTTTATCTTATTA
Source organism: Rhynchosporium graminicola (assembly GCA_900074885.1). Taxonomy (NCBI): domain Eukaryota; kingdom Fungi; phylum Ascomycota; class Leotiomycetes; order Helotiales; family Ploettnerulaceae; genus Rhynchosporium; species Rhynchosporium graminicola. Next base: position 92,928 of record FJUW01000083.1, read on the forward strand.
TAAGAGTATCTACTAGAAGTAAAGGAAAAAATAATAATTTAAACTCTTAAGCTTAGATTATTAAACTTTAATCTCTAATTAGATATTATATACTTTATAAAGTCCCCGATATCGAAAGATCTCTTAGAATTATAGATTTCTTAAATATAATTAAATCTTTCGATTACTTCTAAGTAAATAACTTTATAATTAAGTATTAAATAGCTAGGCTATATAAAAGACTCTTACTATATACTCTTAAGGAGCTTACTAAAGAATTCTATATAAGTTAAGTTAATTATATATATTAGGAGTTTTAAAGTAATATAAGGAAAAGTTAAAGCGTTTTCTTAATATTTAGATCTCGAGTTAGTACTAATATTAGCTTATCTTATATTACTACTAGTAGATCAGAATATATTAAGTACTCTTATCTATATATAATGGATAAAACCTATCTCTAGAAGCTAATAAACTATACTAAGTTATTGCTTACTATTTATAGATAGATCTATATTACTAGTAAAAATAATAGTTTAATTATAATTAAAGTTTGGAATCCTAAAGTAGCTTTAGTAATATATTAATATTCTATCTCTAGTAAATAAAAAGAATTTTATACTAGCTTTAGAATAGATTAACCGATTTCTTAAGTAACTTATAATCTCCTTATTAAAGCGTTAAGAGATTCTAAATATAAGTTAAGCTTTCTAAGGAATATCTTAGACAAGAATATAAAGCGAGATAAAAAAAAAGTAGAACTAGTTATAATATCTTTCTTAGATAATAATTAGAAGCTTATAGAATTATTAGAGATCTATATAATTAGAAGTAAAGCTTATTCTCTTTCTTAATCTACTCTCTTTAATAACTATAGAGCTATTAACTTAATTAAGAATTATAATCTTTAAGTTAAAGGATCTTTTATTAAGTTAGAAATTAATAATTATATAAAGAGTAGAACTTTCTAAATCGCTATTAATAAGCGCGGGACCTAGCTAATAAAAGGAATCCTTTTAAGACTAGATAGAAATCACTTTAATCTCAAGCTCTATAATATTAGAATAATAAATAGTTTTAATATTAATATTATCTTAAAAGCTCGATTATTAGACTTAAGGATCTAGTATTATAAATTAGACTATACTTTATATTAGAAAGAAGAAGAAATCCTATAAATCTCTTATCTAATTATTCGGAAGCTTAAATAAAAAAAGAATCTTATATTCTTTAAATATAAAGCTTATTTAAACTATCTACTTTTAAAATAACTCTCTCCTTTAAGTAAAACAAGTATAATAATTTACTTAATATAGATATACTTATCTCTATATCTATCTATTAAGAGATCTATTATAAAATTAGCTTAAAGAGTAATTAATAGAAAGGATTCTAAGAGGATATAATATCTAAGAGCTAGTTTATCTTATACTAAATACTCTTAGGAAGCTTATAAGCTACGCCTAAGGATTAATAATTCCTAAAAGGGTAAGAAAGTATAAATATAAGTATTATGTAATTATATATACTTTATAAAAGATCTCTAGATAGCTACTAGAAAGGAAATCCTTTTTTTTTATTTTAGAGAATAATATAGAATCTATTCGACTTTTTAGTATACTAAGAGAGATTATAGTTACTTCTAACTAAGGATAAGTATAAAAGACTAATTATTACTTTTACTTTAAGAACTAAGGAATATATAAAATCTTTAAGTATCTTGAAGCTTTTAAAGTATAAGTAAGAAGGTAATTTAGCCTCGCTATCTGCAGATTTAAATATAATTAAGAGAAAGCGATTATAGTATTTTAAGGATTTATATACTATTAGAAGTAATATTTAAAACTCAGAATTAAAATCGAGCTTTTATTAGCTTATATATATAAGTCTAATAATAGAATTAAAAGAGTAAGATCGGAAGTAATAGCTAAAAGAATCTATATATAATTATCTACTAATTTCCTAGATTTCCTAGGTCTTAAGTACGCTTTAATTACTACTTATCTATTTAATAGATTACTTAAGAGAGAGAACGATTAGAGATTATCTCTTAAGGAGAATAATAGATAGTTTCGTAACTATTTCCGATTCTACGATCTAGCTATTATTACTTACTTAACTATAGATTTCAGATTAAATTAGAGCTTAATTCATATATATAAGTATAAAGTATACTTATTAATAAAGGAAAAGATAAAAGGATAAGAAAATCGAGCGTTTTAAATTTCAGCGAGAGCTTATATTAGGTATTTAGTAAGCTATATAGCTTTTAATATCTATAAGATTTAAGTTCTTATATTCTAAAGGATTATTATTATAAGTAATATATATTTTAATAAAGATAAATTCTATATCTCTTCCCTAGAGGAAAGAATTATAATTACTAAAGAGAAAGCTTAAATAATCTGCGACTTTATTAAAGAAACTAATATTTAACTTATTTAAGCTAAGCTCTTTAATAATATTTTAGAAGATATCTCTAAAGAAATATCTTTAGAGATTAAGTTAAATAAAAGAAAATCAGAAGATCTTCTTAATCTCTTAATTTATTTCGTAGGAGCTCGTAATACTCGAGATAGTTAGAATTTAGAAGTAAAAGGAACTAATAATACTTCTAAATATTAGCTTAATTTTATTAGCTTTTAGACCCTAGATACTACTTTATTAATAGATATATTTATTAAAGAGATAATAAAGTAAAGCTATTATATATTAATCCTAGAGCTTATAATATATATATAGAGCTTAAGAGAGCTAGCTATAAGTAAAGAAATACTACCTATAGACTATAAAAGGAATATATAAATTAAAGATAAGTGATATACTTACTTCTTAAATAATTAAGTTACTAAAGAAGTACTTATATCTTCTAATTAAGTTACTAAAAAAGTACTTATATTAATAATACCTTGATTATCTAGGATTAAGGTACGAGTCTTATATAAACTTCTATTAGAAGAGTACTAAGTAATTCTCAACTATTTAATTAATAATTAAATATAGAATTAGATTTAATTAAATCTTCTAATAATTTTATTAAGAGTTTATTAGAAGTTTAAAGCTTAAATTCTAAAAAGAAGCTTTTAAAAGCTAAGAAGAAAGCTATAAAAAGGCTAAGTATCTAAAGAAAGTAAATAGTACTTTAGTATTTTAAGTACTAAGTATTATTATAAGCTTTAGATATATAGAGAACTGTTATTAAAAGATTAAAAGTAAAGAAACTTAGAGTATCTAAGTTAAGAGCGATCTCTTTTATAAGGAACTCTAAAATAATCCTAAGTTATAAATTAATCCTTAAATCTCTATAATTATACTTAATTAGTATATAAATATAATAAGAGGTACTTTAGACTTAAGAATAATATACGAAATAATCTTAATATCTTTTAAAATATTCTAAATACTTAAATTAAATAATTTAATAATAGCTATTACTTTAGAAGCTTAGTTTTCAAATATTAATAGAAAGCTTAAACTTCTAAGAATTAAGATAATAAATCTCTTATTAGAACTAAAGAGATTTAATAATCTTAAGAATTATCTAATAAAAGCTTAGTTTTTTAAAGATATAAATCTAGAGATAAGAAAAATAAAGAAATAAGACTATTAGGAATCTAAGATATACGATTAATATTTACTATAAACGCTTATTCCTTTAATATAAGTTTTTAAATATAAACTTAATAAAAATAGATATATTAAAAGATATTACTCTCGAATTATAATTAGAAGAGATCTTTAAAGCGAAATAATAATTATCTTAATCTATATTCGTATACTTAATATAAAATCATTCCGAATAGTAATAGCTCTTATAATATACTTCGATCTGAAGATTAAATACTTTAATATTATTAATATATTTATTAATATCTTAAGGAAGATTAAAAGAGAAAGAGTATATTACTTCTTTCCTTTTAGAAGATCTAATCTCAGAAAATTACTTAGAGTTAATCGCGCTCTTTATAGAATAAGAAACTCTTTATACTTATAGTATAGATATATAGCTAATACTTTAATTAAACTTAAGCTATTTCTATATCTAAAGAAGCTTTATATATTTATAGATAGAGATTATAAACTAATACTTATATTCTATATAGATAATATATAAGTACTCTTCTATAATAATATAAGAAGCTCGAGTAAAGCTTTATCGATTATCTGAATATAGAATATAATATATATATTCTAAGTAATATTAAGTAATCTCTTAGTATTAGAATACTCTATAATAGAAAGCTTAAAACTATCTTACTTATATATAATTAGTATATTAAAAAGATCGCGTATAAGTTTTATTAAATAAATAGAAACTATCTAATTATATTACTTTCTTAACTTAATCTTATTAAGAACTTAAACTAAGTATTAAAGAAGTTAATTAAAGTATTACTATGCAAAAGTAGACTTATAGCCATAAACCGTATATTAAGACCTAAGGCTAAGATATCGCAAAATCAGCTACGTAGCTATACGATATACCCTCTAGAGGATAAGGATAATTAGTTAATCCGAATCCTCTGTACTGCGATTAATTAGCTCTCGGCTCTAGTATTTCGCTTTAGTATTTCGCTCTAGCTATATTAGCACTAGCCTCGCAATAGCTCTATCGTCGCAGGAGTAGAGCAGCGGGTTCGGGTGATATTCGATACTTGAAAAAACTCAAAAGTCCTAAGAGATATAATATAAGTAGCTTTAGTTTAATTATCAAGCTAAAGGAGCTATAGCTCTTTACTGTTATATAAAAGTGGACCCACGGCTGTAAACTGTATATTAAGACCTAAGGCTAAGATATCGCAAAATCAGCTATATAGCTATATGATTAGTATTTTAAGAGAGAGTAAGATTAGTTCTCTATATTATAATTATAATTCGACTAGATATATTACATATTATCTTATAGCTCTCTAAGTACTTAACTAATCCCTTGTCAGATTATTTTATAGCTATCTACTAGCTAATTCGATATCTTTATAATACTCGATTTCTAAGGATTAATTATAAAGGAGAATACTTAAGAGCTTTAGTAATAGCTTCTAATATTTCATTTATAAACGATCTAAACTCTAGAAGATTATCTCAAGGATATCTAATCCTTATATATAAAGAACTAGTAATTTAGTATAACGGGGCTGAGGTTAGGCTCATACTAACTACGCTATCTAGAATAAAAGATCATAATATTTAGCGCACACTGAATACGCTTAATACTATATATATATAATCGACTATTATATACCTATTATAATATCTCCCCTCTTAGTAAGCTCGTCCTCGAGCGCCTTAAGCCGAAGAATTATCATAACTCGCTCGGCTAATATACTATATTAAACCCTTGAGAGTTATAACGTAATATATCGAGACGAGAGATCTCGAAGTCAATACTATTATCCCTTATTAGCTTAACGTAATTAGTTTAAATATATCACTCTAACGCTTCTTAGTATATCTTCGCTAAGGGCTACGTTAGCTATACTCAGAGGTACTCTGCCAGAAGACTAGTAGCGCTGAATATTCTATAATAGGGTTAAGGTTAGGCTTATACTAACTACGCTATCTAGATTAAAAGATCATAATATTCAGCGCACGCTGAATACGCCTAATACCGTATATATACAACCGACTATCACGTGCCTATTATATTTAGAAAGCTTCAATATAAGATATAGTTATAAACTCTATAAACAAGGCTAAGCAACTTATATTAGCTACCTTATTAAAAGAAACTATAGCTCTTTAGAGATTCTTTAAAGATATAGCTTTCTATATTAGAGAGACTTAGAAGATCTTTTACGATAATTAATAAATAATTAAGCTAGTTATAAATAAAAGTAAGAGAATAATTACTGAATTATAATATATCGATATTCAGAATATATAGCTTAAGTAAGAGTACGCTAAGGGATTATTTATAGTAACTTATCTACTAACTAATAATATACTAGCAGATAGTCTTATAAAGAATCTTACTCGATAGAAATTTAAAGCTTTTAGATCTCTCTTAAATTTTAGAAATTATAGATTATAGATAAAGGAGCTTTAAGTATAATATGAAGTCGCCTAATTAGCGTATTTTTATTATATAAAATTCAAACTAAACTAAAAAACTAAGCTTTTAGGGATCCGCGAATACTTATATAAGAAGATTAAAAGAATACACTTAGTCTAAGCTATTCTTCTAGCGCTTAATTTAGTACTTAGTATAATATTTCGATCCTTAGAGGGAGTTCTATTACTATATAATCCTATAAACTTACTCGCAGAAGCTCTACTTATACTACTATTACGATCTCTCTTCTTTAGAGAAAGTCTAGGTCTAATAGACTTTATATTAAGGATCTCGACCTCAGATTCAGATTCTATATTACTATCGCTTTTCTTTAGAGCTCTCTTAGCTTTTATATCTTTAAGTACTTATCGAAGATTTATATAATAGTTTTTAAGGAACTAATTAAATTAGCTAAAGTATTATAAGATTAGAATTATAAAAGCTTATAGATTCCTTAGTACTAGTTCTCTTTCTATCTATAAACTCCTTAGCCTAAGTAATTATTTGCAAGGTAGTAAGAATATAGCTATAAGAGATATAAGAGTAATATCTCTTTAACTTTATAGCTATATTTATATAATAGCGACCTTTAAATCCTATTCCCTTTATACCTATACTAATATATCTTTAGTAAGGATTATTATTCTCTTCACTTAGCAGATATTAGAATATTCAAATAGTATCAGGAGATTACTTATCTATCTCACGCTTCACTCTAGTAGATTTAGAGGCAATAGTAGTAGACTTACGACTATAGGAAAGTATAATAATATTCCTTAAGAAAGAAGAAGCTTTTAGTATATAAGAAGATAATTTAGTTTATTAGAGGATTAGAGATAGTTCGTAGATAGAGTAATCAGAAAGACTATCTAAGGGATTATACTACTTAAGCTCAGGTTCGAGGTCAGACTTATTATCTCTATTAGTATAATTAATAGATCAGAAGAAGCGGATTTTAAGATCATTTCGGGGTGGAGCTACTAGAGGAGTAGAGGGGATTTCTTCCTTAGAGTAAGGGCTATCGAACTGCATCCTAGGAATATTAGTTAAATAATCAAAATAGAGAGGAGATAATCTTATAATATCGCGACGAACAGATTTAGTCGCAAAAGATCTTCTAGTATTAGCAGAGGATTCTGCGACGCGATAATATAATATAGGACGTATATCTAACTCTTTAGAAGAGTTCTCCTTTCGTGATCTCTTATTTAGGAAATTAGAAAATATAATAATAATAATAGAATATTTAAAATAAAGTTATTAATAGAAGTAAAAGATAAGCGCAGGTAATCTTAGTATATTATATTTAAAGGAAGAAGAACCTCTCTATATACGAGATAAGAAGTTCATATACTTATAAGGCTTCGGTTACCTACTCTTATAAGTAAATAAAGCTGCCTAGAGTACTTCTTCAGTCTAGAAGCTTCTTCTATCTAGAGTACTTCTTTCACTCTTTCATAATTAATAAGTAATAATAAGATAAGATTATTTAATTAGTTATAACTGCTATTTATAACTCTTCAAAAGATCATATAACCTAGACTTCGATTTATAATTCATTCGATTGAACGCTTCTATACGACATTTTCACCTTCACTCTTATACTCGAGGATTATTCAAAGCTTAGAAACAGCTGATTTTACACTATACATAAGGCTATAGCCTTATAATTTCCTTTATTTACTTAACTTTAATCTTTAATAGTTACTTCGACTTTAATTAGTTCACGCACTTTATTTATACTTTATTTTATCATATTATATAAGTAATAGAATTTACTCTCTCTATTTAGAAGCTTCTTTACTTACTTAAGATAATTTATATTTACTAACTAAGTAAAAGTATACGTATAATTAATAATAATCTCTAGCCTTATACTAAGAGATAACTATAGGGAGTATATTATAAACTTTCACTTATTATATATAGTCATATTATATCTAATTACCTATATAGCCTAGTATATACTTATATAATCTCCTTATATATTTAAAGTAAGCTTTCTCTCTTTCTTCTAAAGAGATAACGCTCCCTGTAATTAATATTCAGAGACTACTTTAATTCTCTATCTCCTGATACCTTATAGTGATCTTTTACTACTAATAAAGCCTGCCTTACTTTTATACTAGAGGAAAGCAGCTATAAGAGCTGAATTTGAAGCTATAAGGAAAGCTAATATATATAAGATTTATTATAGTAAACCTTCTTCTAGAAGCTCTCTAATATCTTCAAAACTAGTACTACGAAATAAAATCACCTTCTAGTATGAAATTACTATAAGAAAAGCTAAGCTAGTAGCATAAGGGTTTAAGTAAAAGCAAGATCTTGACTACTTTAATACCTTTACTAGCGTCTTATAGTATACGACTCTACGAGTATTACTCGCCTTTATAGCTTATAAAGACCTTTAAATCGAATATATTAATATTAATATAGCCTTCTTAAACGCGTAGTCAAAAGAAGCAGTATATATAATAGTACTAGACGACGAAGTACTAGAGGTCTAGAGGGAGCTTCAACCTAAATTATAAAGCCGAAAAGATATATATTTATAGCTTCTACGCTCTCTTTATAGTCTAAAGCAAGTATCTAAAGAGTAGTAGCTAATAGTGAAAGAAGAGATAAAAAAGCTAGAATTAACCTCCTTCGATACTAGTCTATCGCTTTTCTGCTATTAGAATAGAGCTTAGGTACTAATATTTATCGATAATATACTAATAATTAGAGATACAGCAGATATAGTATACCTAAATTCGAAGCTCTTAGAGGCATAGAAAGGGAAGGATCTAATTACTATATATACGTTTATTAGACTTTAAATTGATCGGAATCGATAATTACGCATCTTGCGAATATATTAAACCTAGTATACTAAGAAGCTACTATAGAGTTTAGTATAAAGGTAGTAAATAGTAACGCGCTATCTGTAAAGGCAAGTATAGTACTACGGAGTTTAGAAGTCAATTACTTACTACTAGACGATTCGCAGTAGTCACTATATCAATAGATTATAAGCTTCTTAATTCTGACGGGTTGCACCTAGGATAATACTCGACGCTAAGCATCTCGCTAACTAATACTACTAAGGTACTAGTAGTAATAGTATTATATTCTCTTCTTTTCTATTAAGGAATAATCCTCCTCCGCTCTTTAGCTAATTCTTCCTATTAATTAAAGATACTATTTATATTATACGTATACTTTATACTCGCCCTATAATATTAGAATTAGCTTATAAAATAAGATAAAGTAAAGTAAAGTAAAAGATTAATATCGAGAGTCTTATAGCTAATTAAATTTTTTAAATAGATTTATAATATACTTAATAAGCTAAGTCAGCTACTTAACGCGAAGCCTAGCTACTATCGATTATAGAGGTTCTCTAAAAGTAAGAAGAGGATCTCTAAATATAACTAGAAGTAATAATACTAGTAGTAGTAATAAGAAAGATATATTAAGTTCTCTTTCCCTCTAATAAGTTCTCTAGTCGATCGAAGGAGTAGGATATATAGTTAATAGTAATAGAATTAAAGCTTAAGATCGATAGGAGTATAATTAGTAATAGAGAGGCCTAGACCTTTTTTATTTATATTTCTCTCTCTCTTAAAGTCTAAGAGTTAGTACTTCCTTATATATAAAAAGTAAAAACAAATAGAAACTAGAACCCCCTCGAGCTAGTCTACTACTTTAATAAGATCTATAATAATCCGAATAAGGTTAAAAAAGTAGGATAAAAGTTAATTAAGTTCTAATAAGGAATAATAATAATAATAATATACTTATTATAATTCGAACGAGCGCTCTTCTAAGCTAGAGCGGATTCTTAGCTAGATAATATAAAGATAACTACTTTAGTAAGTAGTATAAATAAATATACTAGATAATAGATCGATAAGTAGATAGTTCTACTAACGAATTACGAAGATTTCTTATAGTTATTTCTATCTTTAGGAAATCAATTCGGCTTAATATATATAAATAGTAATAGTAATAGTAATAGTTCGGGCAATAAGACTACTTATAAAAAGGATAATATAATAGACCAGGAAACCGGTTATATAGTAGCTACTATCACGGGGCGAGTATAAAGTATACGTATAGTATAAATAGTATCTATATTATATTGAGCTATTTGTGGATCACCAGTTAAAAAAACTTTCACGTGAAATGCTGTGATTAGCTGTATCGAAGCGTGACGCGCCTTAGCGGGTGCACGGCCGAAAAGAAGGAATATCAAAATCTGGCTCGATACGCTAGTATACTCGCACGCACTATTAATTAGAGTAATATAATATATATTAAGCTAGGCTAACTCTAAGGGGGTTATTAAAATTACTATAAGAGTTTTAAAAGAGACTTAATAAGTATAATAGTATTATAATAAGAAAGATATAAGTAGAATAATAAGTATAATAGTATTATAATAAGAAAGATATAAGTAGAATAATAAGTATAATAATAGTATTATAATAAGAAAGATATAAGTTATATTATAGATATATAAGTAAAGTATTTATATATATATATATATATATATATATATATTGAAAGAGTTATAAAAGAGTAAAAGTAAAAGATATTCCTTAAGATTAGTTATTATATTAAATACTAAAGTATTTTAATTATTTAAGGGAAATTTATAAAGAAAGTAATGATTTACTAATATAAATAATAGAGATGTTTATAAAAGTAATAAGAGTAATAAGAGTAATAAGTGTAATAAGAGTAATAAAGAGTAGTAAAAATATTATACTTAAGAATATTTTTTAATAATATTTAAAGATATAAGAATATTTCAATATATAACTTTTATTATAATCTAATATAATATTAATATATAAGAGTAAAGTCATTAATAGTTAGAGTAATATAATCTTAAGTATTATAAGTTATATATATTTCGAATATTCCTTGATATTAGCGCTATTATACTATGACGCTATTACTTCTATATTATTATATTATTACGATTTTATACTAATATACTATTATGCTTTTAAGGTATTATACTATTATACTTTTACGCTATTATAATTTTATATTATTATAGTAATAACGTAATAGTATAATAGTATAATAGCTTAAAAGCATAATAGTATATTAGTATTACGTTATGATATTATTATAATATTATACTTTTATATTAGAGCTTTATTAAGCTTAAATAAGTATCTCTTTTATTTTTAAGTTATATATTTAAAACTAAGATATACTAAGATTATTATAATATGAAAAGTCTTTAATATTTATAATTAGAGTAGAATAGTTAAAGTTAGTTATATATATTCTATAAGCTATAGCTATATAGCTATTTATAGATACTTATATAGCTATATATAATTAGATTAATATTATTACGCTTTGAAATTACTAAGTATAATTTTTATAATAAATAAATAGGCTTTTATTTAATATATAAATAATCTAATAGCTATAAGCTGAATTTAATTAAGGATATTTATAAGCTTTTTTATTTCTAAATTATATTAAATGATATTAGACTTAGATAAATATAGCTTAGAGATTAGTTAATCCTTCTTTCAAGCTTAAGTATCTATAACAGACCTAATTAAAGGAATATAATTAATACTTCCTTTTAATTTATACTTAAGTAATAATATCTAGCTTTTTTAGTTTAGATATTATATATACTATATAATAGAGGCCAAAGTAGAGTCCTATGAACCTAATATAATAACTCGAGTTAATTATTACTAATATAAAGCTTAAAGCTATGAAGCGTATTATAAATTACTAATAGAAGATCTTAATATTATTTAAATAAGGAGATAATGATTATAATAGGTATAAGAAGAACGCTAAGAGAAGATCTCAATACTACTTAAATAGGAAAAATATAATTAAAATAAAAAGAGTTTTATATATTTATATACATATAATACTAGATTTTAGTATATTTAGTATATATTTATTCCTTAGGAATTTATTATTATTATTACTTAGAATACTATTATTATCATATCCTTAAATTCTCTTTAATATTATTATTTATATTATAATAAGAATAGACTATTACTTATAGCGATTACAAGATAGAAGTACTTATAATCTTAAAGCTTATAAAGAGCTTTAGCCTAATAATTAAGATAAAAAAATATTGAAACAATTTAACTTATATATATAGAGTAGTAATAAGAAAAAGATTAGCGCGAATAGCTATATTAAAATAATAATAGAGAATAAAACGAGCCTAATAAGTAATAAATAATAAGTCTGTAGATTATAGAAGGGCTATAAATAACTTATAGAAAGAGAAAGGAATAGTAATAGTAATAGTAATAGTAATAGTAATAAATTTGATTATAATTATAATAAAGGTAATAGTAGTAGTTGAAATAATAATAATACTAGATATTCTATGATATATTAATATATATAATAAATATAAGAAAATTATTATATATATCTACTATAACTATAATATCATTTAAAGAAGATAATTATTATCATAATAAAAAAGAGAAGTACTTATAGTATAGCTATATACTTAGTTACTTAATTTACTTCTATTACTAGAATACTACTTTGATTATAACTTATAGTTTCTCTTACTTATTACTTATTATTATAATAGAAATAGGCTATTATAAATTAGCTATAGTATATAATAATCACGCGGAATAAGGTCTTAAAGCCCTAAAGTTTATAAAAGATCTAACTTAATAAGTATTTAAAAATAAATATTAGAAAAACTAATATATATATATATATAAAGTAGTAATATAAAGATAGAATCAAGCAGATAGCTATATTATAGTATTATTAATAGAAGATAAAGCTAGCCTTATAAGTAACTAATAGTATAGCTATAGACTATAGAAGAGCTATAAATAATTTATATAAAGAGAGAAAAGTAGTAATAATAATAGTAATAGAGATTATAGTAGTAGTAGTAGTATTAAGATCCTTTAGTCTTTTAATATCTATTATAATTAAAATTAATCTATAGATTTTATATATATACTTAATACTTATAGTATTACTTAAAGAGTTAAATTATTTTTATAATATAAAAGAGAAGTATTTATAAGTTTACTATATTTTCTATCTAATTACTTTATTATTCTTTATATAGAAATTTAATATAATTATTACTTAAAAACTACTATTATTATAACCTTAAATACTATTTATTTATAACTTATTATTAATAATAGAAATATACTATTATAAATTCACTAGCGACTGCGCGAAGCAAGGCCCCGTGACCCCGCAGCTTGCGAAGGGCCGGCACGGAGAAGATCTTGTCTTTAATTAATAGGAAGAATTAGCTAAAGAGCAGAGGAGAATTCTTCCTTAATAGAAAAGGAGAAGATACGGTGCTACTATTACTAGTGCCTTATTAGTATTAGTCAGCGAGATGCTTAGCGTCGAGCATTATCCTAGGTGCAACCCGTTATAGCTACGAAAGTAGCATTAGCCTCCTGTGAGAAACGTTAAGTATAAAGCGATATAGGAAAATGCGTAAGGTATAGCTCTAGTAAGCACTAGATAAGCTAATACTACTACTAAGCTTTATATAGTCGATTATTATTAGTATCCTCTAACTCTTCTATAGAGTAAGATAATACGAAAGGAAAGGTAGTAGTTCGCGTAAGTACTATAAGGATATCGAATATAGTAAGGCCGAGTAAGCTTTTGCTTCGAGATAATAGTTACGGAATAATTTTTAAAGGGGGATTAGTTTAAAGGGGGGGTTAATATAATAAGTTATACCTAGTATAATACTCGATACTAAGTATCTCGCTAACTAATACTACTAAGGCACTAGTAGTAGTAGTATCGTATCTTCTCCTTTTCTATTAAGGAAGAATTCTCCTTTACTCTTTAGCTAATTTTTCCTATTAATTAAAGATACCGTTTGCATTATACGTATATGTTACGAGGATATGGGTCTTGGTATGGATCAGGTGACTGTAGTCACGTGCATGGTCCGTGCGGATATTCCTAGATAATACCTTCTATCAGCTCTCCATAGTAATTAGTACTGCAATGCAACTAATATCATTCATACGATTACTACCTCTATGCCTTACTCTGAAGATCAACGTAACCTTACTATAGTATACTTTACACTCGCCCCGTGATATTAATCTATCTATCGAATCTTACTCGACCTAATACTAGTTATATAGTCGGTTAATTAGCTAAGTATATATTAAATCTAATAGAGATCTATCTATATACTGCGAAACCTCTCCTTTAATACTTATCTCATACTTAATCTTATAGTATTATATATAATATATAAAATAGCTTAGAAAGCTATAGTAAAGGGCTATAAGAGCAGATCTTCGATATATAGACAGTTACTATATAAGATATAGAAGAAGACCGGAAATCCTTCTAAGGATAGATAGCTAAGTACTATAGAGGCCTTATCTCCTAGGCTACTAATAAGCAGAAATCTACCGCGCTTTCTAGCTTAGAAGCAGAGCTTATAGTTACGTCTGACGGCTATAGAGAGGCGGCCTAGTTAATAAAACTATAGAAGGATCTAGTAGTTATAATACTATAGCTACTTACCTTATATCTTGATAATAAAGATATAGAAAGCCTTACTAAGAAGCGAAAATTCTATTCTAACGCTAAATACGTCGATATATGCTATTTATTTATCCGAGAACAGGTTTTAGATAGTAAATTAGTTGTAAAACACGTCCTAGGAAAGGATAATATAGCAGACTGCTTTACTAAGGCTCTGGATTCGACTGACTTAGAGCGCTATAAGTACTATATTAGTCTGCCGTATAGAGAGGTTATACGAAAGGGTCGAAAAGGTTAATAATTAGTTAATATCTTAGTATAGGTTAGACGATATTATAATATAGATTAAGGCCATTAGGCTAGTAGTTTATAGTGCTCTTATACTATAACGCAAGCTAGAAAGCTGCGGAGTAGCTGAACTCCTTAGAAAGGAGACGTAGGCGCTATATACGCTATATAGGCGTATGTTACAGGAATTAATAAGGCCGCAGTACTATATTAGAAGTAGTACTAGAATTAGTACTATGTAGGTATCGAAAAAAGGGGTATGTCAGAAATTAGTATAGATACAGCTGTACTTAGAACTACTATTACTTGGCGTACACTATATACTTGGCATATCATACCAAGTGCAGAGTTTTCCGGCCACCTGTCTAGTACTAAGCATCATCAATAATTCTATCAGATGGACCGCCTCCCTCAGCTGCTGCCAAGCTTGGGGTGCGTCCGGGGTAGAATACCACTAGACCGAAGGCACATTAAACGTATCCGTCGCATTATTGAATATGGGTGATTACCTGAATCACGCCTAGATACACCCAAATCAATCGATCAAGATCGTACATAGTTACGATGCGTGACGACATATTTACCGATGCAACCGATCCGACCACTCGTAGGCCGGTTATTTTCTTTGTACTCTCGCCCAGAGATCTTCTTGCTGAAATTCAGCCCTGTGAGTGGACAGATTAGCCGAAACGGACCCACGGTAAGCGTGGCATCAGTTGAGGGGACAGGTACCTCCTATACCAAGTATCAAAAGTCCCGGCAAACCCCCTTTTCTACTACGTACAAGTACGAGGGAGGGTTTCAGATAGGTCTCGCCCACCCTTGTAGATCACCAGGTAATCTAATATACTTACGCTTTCGCTCCACAAAACTCCTGTATAGATATAGTGCTGGGTGAGACTAACCTGAAGCCCCCTTTCGTACCAGTTATGAAACATCCCAGGTGGAGGATATCTACTCCGTACAGGGTGAAAAACCTCACTATTCCTGTCCATGCTAGATAACCTAGATTTTATTGGCTACAGCTAAATCGACACACGGAAATAGCTAAATCGATATACGCTAACTAGGCGAGCCGAATATGAAGAGTGCATTTATCACTACTAAGATTTATATGCATAACTATATATAATATA
Organism: Rhynchosporium graminicola; assembly: GCA_900074885.1. Lineage (NCBI taxonomy): Eukaryota > Fungi > Ascomycota > Leotiomycetes > Helotiales > Ploettnerulaceae > Rhynchosporium > Rhynchosporium graminicola. The sequence continues at coordinate 108,891 of FJUW01000083.1, forward strand.
TTCAGGGCCTGCTATATTATGCCTATTTATCTAAATCTTCTTTAAACTCCGTATCCTGGGTATATATCTCTATAATCCTAATTATATCTCTTTGAATTAACGATTCACTAGCTGCAGTAGTATATACTATACTATCTGAATAATAGATTAATGTTATACTATATATATACCTCCTCTCCCTCTATATACCGGGTTCATAGCTATCTAGGTGTCTATCCTTGAGCCTTTATATCGCTATACTAGTTGATAATACGCTGTTTTATACTATAAAATACTAGCTAAGTGATATAGGAGTAGAGCTTAAAGGTAGTTCAAAGAATAAGAGGTCGCGGCGAGTATTTGAAGGTGCTACTCTACCTCTAAGTGTACCCTTTAGTCTACCTTTACCTTTAATCTTTAATAGATTTAAGAGAGGGAGAGGTACTGGGGGAGTAGAGTATACTGAATCAGGCCTATTATAGTACTAGTAGTGATAAACATCACTCAGAAGGATACTATTACCTTCTTATTATCGTTTCTAGAGGGTATGAAAGTAAGGTAGACTAAAGGCTTACTATATAGTATATATATAGCTATTTGCTAGGGGCCCTTTAGAGGGGAGCTTACTAGCTTCTTATACGATTTTCTAGAGAGCCCGGGTATGAATATATAGAAGAATTGCAGCTAAAATAGGTATATTTATACTATGCCGGGGCTATAATTGCTGCTGTATAATAGTCGAAGTGATTCCGGCGTACTAAGCTATCTAAAAGAGCTGTAATTTGAGGAATATACCTCTAAGATCTATATGCCCATGCTATAAATATAGCTTTAGAGTAATATAATAACCTTTAATTGGACTAGTAATTATAATACTAAAGTGATTATCACGAATCGGCCTGGTTCTTAGCCCTAAAACCGTCCTAGCATCAGAATACTGATAGTACTACCTAGTAGTATATACTAGACGAGTTTTAGTACTAGAAGGAGTTAGTACTATTAGAGGAAAGGCACTAATATAGTTATAGTATAAACTAGCGAGTAGTACTATACGCCTACCTGTATTATAGTAATAATAGTATTATAGTAATAATAAAGTTAGAAGTGATCTAGGATCACGTGATAGAGTCTAGCTTAGTGGGAGTCCAGGATATGGAGTCGGACTCCATATAAGGGACTCTCTAAGTAGAGGACTCCTAATAGAGGAGAAGGTCTTATATAAGATTAGTACTTCTGCTATTAGATAAGAGCTTTATACTTAAATTTATATAGTAATTAATACCTGCTTATAATATCTTAATTCTAATTAAGAACCGAACTTCTTATTTACTTTACTTTATAGCTAATACTAACTAATAAGCCTATATACCGCGTACTAGTCAGAACTAGGAACGTTATACTTTAAGCATCTTACTTGAAGTATCGCTAGTAAGAACGAAATAGCCTCTAAAGAAGGATCAGTTACAGGAGAAGGATCCTAAGTTAGTAAGATAGAGAAGACTAATAAAGTTACTCTACCCTAAGTTAACTTGCCTAATACTTATTATAGAAACTGTAATAACCTAGGATAATTTATCCTTTAGTACTAAATATACCTCGCCTTTAATAGAGACAAGTTCGAAGCAGATTCCCTTAAAGTACTCTAGATTACTTTATTTCTCCGCGATACTACTACTTACTAGATCGAACTAGCTTTAAGTAATTACTTATTTAATTAATACCTAACTAAGGCCTATTTTACTACTATAACCGAAAAGAGTCGATTTATCTTTCGAACTATCGTAAGCTTTACTACTACTATTAAGGGAGTCTTTAGAGACTCTAATAAGAAAGAATAAGCCGAGAAGCACCTGCTCGGAATTCGATAGTAAGGATCTATTTACGAATATACTACTAAGTTCTACTACTACTCTATATAGTTAAACTAAATAGATAATAGATTAAGAGCTTAATACTACCGAGGCCTTAAGGACTATATTAAGAATAAGCTTTCTAGAACTAATGAACTAGATAACCTAGAAGACTTAATTAAATCGTCTACTACTATTAATAAACAAATCTAGGAATAAGTAAAGGAAAAAGAGGAATACTTTATATCTACTTACCTTCGGAAGCTCTAATTCCTATAATAATATAATAAGTATCAGGGAAATTTCTAACTTTACCCGAATAATAAATATAACTATTATAATCCGATAGAAATAAATAAAATAAAAAGAGGATCTAAGTACTAAGCTAAGAAAGATAAACATTAAGAGAAAGGTCTTTACTATATATATAGTAAGCTAAAATACCTTATATATAATTATTCTTAGAAGAAGAAATAAAAAGAGAAACTCTAGAATAAACCTAAAAGAGAATTCGAACTAGCTAAAAGAAAAGATTACTAAGAAGCTTCTAGCGCAGAATAGAGTTCGCAGGACTTTATAGCTTACAAATCTAGCGAAGAATTCGAAGAGAACTTAGTTAAACTTCTAGATAAAGACTAAGAAAGCTAGAGTATTATAGATAAAAGAAACTATCTATATAATATCTCCTATATAATAACGAAAACTGGACTCTTCGAAATCATAATAATAGAAGAAGAATATAAGTTTATAATAGAACTAAGTCTGATTTTATAGAATATTATCAAACTTATAATATACTTAACTAAGATATAGACTATATTATAGCTTATCGCGATATTACTATTATTATATTCTAAGTTAATACTAAGGATATCGAGGAATAACTAGATCGTTATATAGCTAATCTCGAAGGAGAACCTGAACTAAAGGGAATCGAATAATTAGATTAGTTCCTTCGAATTAAAGATACTTAAGCTATTATTAAGGAAATAAAAGAGGAACGCTATTAGTAGAGAAGATAGTACCTATTAGAACTAGCTACTTATTAAAGAATAGTACTAGATCCGATCTAAAGATAAGCTAACTTTTACTACTATATACTCTATACTCTAATTACTTATAAACTCGGCCTTAGGATATAGTTAGACGAAATAATAGAGAGAAATATTAAAGAAGCACGTGATTACTCTATAATAGAACTATTATACCTAGAGCTTATTACTACTAGAGTGTTCGATTAGTTTAGTTAATCTTACTAGTTATAATAGATAATATTAAGATAAAAGTACTTATCGATTCAGGAGCTATAGGACGCTTTATAAACTTAGCCTTTATCGAGAAATAGAATATTCCTACTACTATTAACCCGAAACTATATCGCTTTATCTTATTAGATAGAAAAGGCACCGGATTAGATAGATAAGTCCGCAGAAAGATAAGAGGAATAAAGATAGTTATTAATAGATACGAAGAAACGCTTTACTTCGATATTATACTTACTAAATAATACGATATTATATTAGAAATATTATAGCTATATAATTATAATCTTAGTATAAATTAAGTAACTAAGAGAGTTATATTTAGTAATTATAAATATAAATATAGTTAACTAGCTAGTAAATAAGAAGCTAGCGCTACCTTCTTAATAATAATACTAATAGACTCTAGCTAGTTAAGTCGGGTTCCTAGTTAAATAGAACTTAGGAATTATCTTAGTTAGATAGATAATATTCGGGAGTAGCTATCCGAGCTATATAGGAAGTTCTCGAAACTATTTAAGGATCCGCAGGATATAAGAGCTCTACTCGAGTATAAACCCTAGGATTATGAAATAAACCTTAAGAATAGATTTATATTTATCACAGAGAAACTTCGCTACTATAACTATAATATTATAAGAATACTTAAGGAATATTAAGAGTTAGAAATAAAGAAAGAATAGATTCGAAAATCTAAGTTACCTTATACTATTAATATACGAGTAGTTAAGAATGTAGGAGATCCTATGTAATGACATAAGACTCGAGGCGGTATACAAGTAAGAATAAATAAGTAGGGAGGCTAAGAGCGATCTTATATAGTCTACTACGAAGGAAACAAAAAGATAAGGAAGGAAGAAGAAGAGAGATAGAGTATAAGGCACCTTATATATATGCGCTAGTACTAGTCCGATATTATACTGAGTCGGATGCTAGTTCTGCTAGGATACCTATGAACTTAGGCCCTAGTATCTATCTTTCTTCTTATATAATATTCAGGTGAGCTATCGTTATATTACCCCCCCCTAAGAAGAGCTTAACCCTAAGCTCGGAAAGTTATATTTTATACTAGAAATTAGTCTTTATTATAACTATTTTCGTCGATATTCGCGTAATAAGCGCTAGCTGCTCTTTAGTAGTAGTAAATTCTTTATTAGGTTCTGACTAGTTATATCGCTATAATAGTACTATATTAGTTATAGCTTTCAAATCGAGCGGTAAGCTATATTTACTTTATCTATTTATAATAGAAGTCGAGTTTGAGTAGAGCATAAGATATATAAAGGAAGGAGTTTATTAATATTAGAGCCTTTCCTTTTTAATTGCGATAACTACTTCAACTTATAAGTTTACTCTCTCTAGATTACGATATAGTTCCTAGAGTAGGTATTATTACTAACTATTATAGTAGTCTACTATAATCTTATATATTAATCGACTTAATTAACTCTTCTCTTATTATAAGTAAATTCCTTATCTTAGTATTAGAGATAGTCTTTAAGTGCGATATAAGAGTTTTATAGATCTATAATACTAACTCCTATAATACTTTTACTAGTTCCCGCTAGTACTCTTTTAGTAGCGTATCGTATATATTACTTATAATATAGTCGCGCTTTCCTTAAGATAAAGTATAATAATACTCCTATTCTAGAACTTCTATATTTATTTTATAAGCTTAACTCTAAGCTTTATAAGTATTATTTAGTATCTAAGAGCACTTATAAATATATAAGTTACTTAAACTTAAATATAGTTATATATATTAATATATTATAATTACTTAATTATATTAATATAAAGTATATTATCTTATCTAGTTTACTTCCTAGTAGTAAAGCTAAAGACGTAGAACTAAATCGAGGCGGTATTATAGCTACTTATAAGGCTATCGATCAGATCTATTATCTCGCGAAATCTGCTACTCTTATTATTATATTAGAGATTATTACTATATAATTAGTAAAGACTTAAGCTTTAAGGCGATCTATAGAGAAAGTATTTAAAGAGTTAGAGTTTATTAAAGTAATAAGTTAAGATCTTAAACCCTTAGATACTAATATAATACTAATATAATATAGGATTTAGATCTTCTAATAGTAGATTTAGTAAAGTCTAAGTTAATAGTATAAATAGTATTAAGATAGATAAAGGAATTAAATGCTATTATATAGGAATTTATAAAGAAAGCTATATTTAAAGCTATAATATCTAATACTAAGGGAAAGAGGAATTTACTTTCTAGTTTAGAGATAGTATTAGATCTAGATACTCTCGGACTTTCTCTAAAGAAGAAACCTTATAAGATTAGCTATTATATTTAGTTTATTACTAGGGCTATATTAGTAGATTTAAGTAAGGAGTTAGATATAGTAGTTCTAGTTCTAGATATTCTAGATTTACTAAAAGCTCCGAAGAACTTAAGAGAGAAAGCTAATAAAGTAAAGATAATAGAGAAAGTAGAGTTTTAGATATAGTATTATTATAGAGTATAATTAAGGGATTATCTTTAGTAATAAATCTTTAATACTAGTAACTATAATAGTTTATTATCCTCTAAGTAATTATAATTATCTATTTTATCTTCTTAAGCTTTAATCTACTAATCTAGTTTACGCAGAAGTCTAGGTTTACTTAGGTTAGTAATATAGAAGTCTCTAAGCTTATACGAAGTATTTATTAGATTAGAAGTATTATACTAAGTTAGGTCCGAGTTATAGCTTAGCTAGCTAATTTAATACTTCAGATTATCTCTTAGGAGCTATATAGTAAGTATATCTTATAACTCTTACTCTTCTTAAGTAATAATAACCTCCGGGGATAAGTTTAGTAGCTCTTAGCTTAGTAAGAGGTCGTCCGAGTCTTTAAAGAGTAATTTAGAAGCGAATATATTATATATAGAAGATCTAGAGAGTAAATCTAGCTTATAAGAGTATCTGATCTTAGCTAAGACTTAGTATAATCCTACTTAAAAGCTAGATAGCTTCTTACTTAGCTAGTGATTCTTAAGGTTCCTTATAGAGAGAAATACCTTATCTCTAACTTTCTAGTTAATATTATGCTATTTCGGGTTAGTTATAGCGCTTATCCTCTACTAAGTAGCTAGTATATTAGCTTTTATAACCTCGATAGCGGATTTAGTATATTTAGCTAAGGATTTAGTATTAGTATAATTAAGCTTCTCTTATAGTATCGATCTAGTAGATTACTTCTAATCCTAGCTATTCTATAGTAGTATACTATATTTAAAGGTATATAGTACTATACTAATAGAATTATAAGGTAAGATAGCTTAGATATAGTTTATTATTAATAGTAGTTCGCCCTAGTTACTCTAGTAGTAATTAATAAAGAGTCTAAAGCGTTAGTTAATATACTAGTTCATAATCTCTATTTATCTGTTAGTTTACTAGTAGAAAGAGATAAAGAGCTTAATCTTAACTCTAATTATATAATAAAACTCTTACTAGAAAGATAAGATAAACTAAGCTCTTTAGTTAGATATAATTAACTTAAGAGTATATCTGAAATAATATATTTATTAGATAAATAATATCGCTATCCCGCGGGTATCGATATTATAATAGTATAATATCGATATAGAGTCCTTCCTTAAGCGATCGATAAATACTAATATCTTATTAAATCCCTAGTTATTAGGCGGGAAGTCCTTAAAATCTATAGCTAAGTACTATATAAGGTAGCTAAATACTAGTAATAAGTATAGGAATCTTTACTATTTCGTCTGCTTCAGATAAGAGTACTAGTAAGAGTAGTAATTATAAGTATACTATTTTATATCTAATATAAGTCCTTTCTAGTAGTAATAAGTAGAAATTATTTTAGTAGTCTTATAAGTATTTAGATAAGTAGAGGAAACTTAATTATAGACTTCGCTAATTAAATAAGTATATAATAAGGTATAATATTATATATATAGTTAACCATTATAAAGTAGTAAACTATTATTAATAATATAGCTATCTTCTAATATATTCCGTTTATTAGAGAATAATTCTTAGTTAAATTAATATAGTTTCTCGATTAGATTAAAAGAGTTATATATAAGTTCTAATAGTATATTAGTCCTTAGCGATATTAAGTATATATAACTAATTTAATCGATATAATATTCAGCTAGTTCCGCGTTAATCCTAGGGTCTAAGTAGTCTAAAAGTAATAAAACCCGAGATCTACTATCTTATTTCTATTATTCCTATATCCTTAGATCTTATTTCCTATAGCTAAGGATATTAGCTTTAGCGTTATCTTTACTAAACGTATATATAATTTAGAAGTTAAATTCGGAAAGGAATTCTATCTATCTAGCTTATTTACTAGTTAGGACCTTAGTAGTTATAAAGTATTCTAAGGATCGATAGTCTATATATACGCTAGTATAATATTATAAAGATATAAGTTTAGGTCTCTATTTCCGGAAAGACTTAATAATAATATATAACTTCTTATTATAGATCTTCTAGTTTAGTTTATATATATTAAGAATATAAGAGTAGAATCTAATTAGATATTACTAGTTATCTTTATATAATTAAGAGATAACTCCTACTATTATATTATTAGAAGTATTAGTTTCTAGTTTAGTCTATAAGTTAGAGTCGAAATAGTATAGTTTCTATATCGATAATAGCTATTAATATAAATTATCAAAGGACTTCTTATAATCGTTAGTGAAATTCTATAGTACTATAGGCCTAGTAAGTATTAAGAGAGGTCTAGTAATAAAGCCGAAATTCCGAATAAATTAATAATAGAAATTATAGAATCCTAAGAAGGATTTTATAGCTATTACTATTTCGAGGTACTTCTAGTCTACTAATAGTACTACCTTCTCAGGATCTAGCTTAATTCTATTAGTAGTAATAATATATCCGAGGTATTTAGTCTAAGTAATATAGAACTCGCTTTTCTTAATATCTATCTAGAGTCCGGTATCTATTAAGCGTTATAATACTAATTTAATATATTCCTTATATTCCTAGAGCGTTTCCGAGTATATAAGGATATTATCTAGGTAAGCTATATAGAAGTTATCTACGTAGTTTAGTAGTATATTATTTATTTATTATTAGTATATACTAAGTCTATTATAGAGCTTAAAAGATAGTACTTTATATTTATAGGATCTGAAGCGAGTTCAGAAGGTAATATACTTCTCTGATTTAAGATCTATATAAATATAGTTAAATACTACTTAGATATCTAGTTTAGTAAAGATTACTACTTTAGATATATAAGTTAAGAGCTTATTAATCCTAGGTATTAGATATAAATCCTTTCGAATGATTATATTAAGCTTATAATAGTTAATATAGAAGCGTAATCCTCTATTAGCTTTCTTAATAAATAGTATAAGTAATATAAAAGGACTTTAGCTAGATTCGATAAATCCCTTATCTAGGTTCTCTATAAGGTACTCTTTAGTTACTTATAATTCGTCTATAGATTATTAATATAAAGGCGAATATATATTAAGTAATAGTTCTTCTAGAATAATTTTATAATTATATAAGCGATATAGCAGAAGAATATTAGAATCCCGCTTAGAAAAGGCCTCCTTAAGAATATAATACTATTCCGATAGCTTTTTAGCTATAAGTCATTCGGTATTAGGATCCTTAGGGGAGTTACTATTTAGATAGTCTTATAAGAACCGGTTTATCTCGTAGATACTAATAAAGAATAATTCGAAGCTTTTATATTTTATATTAAAGTGAAAAGCTATAGTACTAATTTAGTAAATTAGAACTAGTTTCTAGATCCTTAGAGGTTAAGAGAAGTACTTATAATAGAGTTTCAGCGTAAGTACTTTTCTTAATAAATTCAGAGTAGAAAAGGGTTCGGATTCCTTAGTAATAAGTAGAAATAAGTTAAATAGTAGAGATAATATATTAATATACTATATCGCTATTATTTAGTATAATTAGTATTGATCTAGCTAGTTTATAGCTAAGTCTCGCGCGTTAGCGTCGATTTAGTAAGATCGATTAATACTAAGTTTATAAGGCAGTAGAGTTATAATTATCCTTATTATATTAGAGAGTAACTAGATAGCGTTTTAGCTATAATAGCTTATAGTAGAGCGTATCTAGCTTAACCTGAAATCGTTATATCTATTTAATACTAATAATTATATCTTATTATCCTAAATCAAAGAGAATAAAAAAGTAATTATAAATACGCTTACTATTAATAGAAAGATATAAATATATAAAATAAGTAATATAAGTTCTAACGGACTATTAGAACTTATATATTAGAATAGAATAGAGTAGTAGCTCGATTTTCTAATACTAAGAGCCTCTAATAGTTATTCGGTAAGAGTATAATTAATAAATAGATAATTATTCGCTCTAGTATTAATTAAGCTATTTATAGAGACTCCTAACTTATTTATATTAACTATAGTTAGATATATAAATTACTTACCTCTTATTAAGGAATTAAGGTTAAGATTAGAGAGATTATACTTATATAGACCTAAGAAAGAGTTTTTACTTAAGCTTTATCGTTTCCCTCTAGTATCGATCCAGATTCGGAAGGTATATCTTCTACTACTTCCTTAGTTACTCTCTTCTCTTCTAGAAATTCGTTAATTAATTAAACTTTAAGTAGATTAGAATAGTTTAGCTTAATATAACTAAGCTATCTATAGCTATAATACCTAAGGGGTTCTCCGGTCGAGATAGCAAGGCGTTTTAGCGCGGAGAGAGTACTAGCTTATACCGGAGTAAAAGTACGTATATATAATATAAGAGTAGTTTATCGAGGGGCTAAGCTTAGGGACTAGTAAGAAGTAGAACTAGTAGTAATCGTAGTAGTAATAGTAAGCTTATAGTACTATACTAGAGCAGTAGCTTTCTTAGGATAAATATATTCTAAGTTATAATAATACTTAATATTAAAAGAAAATAAGGATCTAACTATAGAAGCGTAATCCTTATTCTATATTAGTTTAATAATAAGAGTTAAAGCGCGTAAGGATAGTATAATCTTACTCTATATATAGAAGAACTACTTCTTCTTTTTAACTTTACTTTAGATAATAGTACTTTAAAATCGATTATAAAACTTAGTAAAAGTCTCGCGTATATAGCTAAGTTATTATATCTCTAAGTAGTAGAAAGCGTTATAGTAGTTATCTTCCTCTAAACTAGTAAGAAAGTTCTTCTCTAATAAAGAGATTATTTTATCGCTAGTCTTAAACTTATTAGCTAAGTACTAAAGTATAAGATACTTCTTAGCTAATCTAGTAACTAGTCCCTATACGAGAACGCACTAGGAGAAGTCTATAGGGTAGTAGTTAGCGTTTATAGCTAGCCGGTCTCGTATCGATACTCTCTATTAGAAGAAAGTAGAATCTAATCTATTATCTAGAAGCAGGATCTTCTTAGTAAGATAAGACTTCCTAAGGCGTGACTCTACTAATTTAGCGCTAAGAGAGAGAGATAGTTTATTAGGAATAGTATCTTCTCTCTTAGTATAACGATATAAGACTCGAGGCAGTATATAAGTAAGAATAAATAAGTAGAGAGACTAAGAGCGATCTTATATAGTCTACTACGAAGGAAATAAAAAGATAAGAAAAGAAGAAGAAGAGAGATAGAGTATAAAGCACCTTATATATATATACTAGTACTAGTCTGATATTATACTGAGTCGGATACTAATTCTACTGGGATACTTATGAACTTAGGCCCTAGTATCTATCCTTCTCCTTATATAATATTCCGGTGAGCTATTATTATATTACCCCTCCCCTAAGAAGAGCTTAACCCTAAGCTCGGAAGGTTATATTTTATACTAGAAATTAGTTTTTATTATAATTACTTCTATTAATATTCGCGTAATAAGCGCTAGCTATTCTTTAGTAGTAGTAAATTCTTTATTAGGTTCTAACTAGTTATATTGCTATAATAGTACTATATTAGTTATAGCTTCTAAATTAGGCAGTAAGCTATATTTACTTTATCTGTTTATAGTAGGAGTCGAGTTTAAGTAAGGCGTAGGGTATATAAAGGAAGGGGTTTATTAATATTAGAGCCTTTCCTTTTTAACTACGATAACTACTTCAACTTATAAGTTTACTCTCTTTAGACTACGATATAGTTCCTAGAGTAGATATTATTACTAACTACTATAGTAGTCTGCTATAATCTTATATATTAATTAACTTAATTAACTCTTCTCTTATTATAAGTAAGTTCCTTATCTTAGTATTAGGAATAATCTTTAAGTAAAGTATAAGGGTTTTATAGATCTATAACGCTAACTCCTATAGTGCTTTTACTAGTTCCTACTAGTACTCTTTCAGTAGCGTATTAAGTATATTACTTGCGATATATTCGCGCTTTCCTTAAGATAAAGTATAATAATACTCCTATTCTAGAACTTCTATATTTATTTAATAAGCTTAACTCTAAGCTTTATAAGTATTATTCGGTATTAAAGAGTAGTTATAAATATATAAGTTATTTAAACTTAAATATAATTATATATATTAACGTATTATATTTACTTGATTATATTAATATAAAATATATTATTTTATCCGGTTTACTTCTTAGTAGTAAAGCTAAGGACGCGGAGCTGAATCGGGGTAGTATTATAGCTACTTATAAGGCGATTAATCAGATCTATTATCTCGCGAAATCTACTACTCTTATTATTACGTTAGAGATTACTACTACTTAATTAGTAGAGACTTAAGCTTTAAAGCGTTCTATAGAGAAAGTATTTAAAGAGTTAGAGTTTATTAAGGTAATAAGTTAAGATCTTGAACCTTTAGATACTAGTATAATACTAACGTAATATAGGATTTAGATCTTTTAATAATAGAATTAGCGAAATCTAAGTTAATAATATAAATAGTATTAAAGTAGATAAAAGAGTTAAATAGTATTATATAGGAATTTGCGAAGAAAGCTATATTTAAAGCTATTATATCTAATACTAGAGGAAAAAGGAATTTGCCTTCTAGTTCTAAGATAGCGTTAGATCTGGATACTCTTAGACTTTCTCTAAAGAAGAAAGCCTATAGGATTAGCTATTATACTCGGTCTATTACTAGAGTTATATTAATAGATTTAAGTAAGGAGTTAGATATAATAGTTCTAGTTCTAGATATTCTAAATTTACTAGAAGCTCTAGAGAACTTAAGAGAGAAAGCTAGTAAAGTAGAAGTAATTAAAGAAGTAGAGTTTTAGATATAGTATTATTATAAAGTATAATTAGGGGATTATCCTTAGTAATAAATTTTAATACTAATAACTATAATAGCTTATTATCCTCTAAGTAACTATAGTTATATATTTTATCTTCTTAAGCTTTAATCTACTAATCTAGTTTACGTAGAGGTCTAGGTTTACTTAGGTTAGTAGTATGAAAGTCTTAGAGCTTATATAAAGTACTTATTAAGTCGGAAGCGTTATACTAAGTTAGGTTCGAGTCGTAGCTTAGCTAACTAACTTAGTACTTTAGATTACCTCTTAGGAGTTATATAGTAAGTATATCTTATAACTCTTATTCTTCTTAAGTAGTAATAACTTCCGAGGGTGGGTTTAGTAACTCTTAGCTTAGTAATAAGTTATTTAGGTCCTTAAAGAGTAATTCGGAGGCGAATATATTATATATAGAAGATCTAGAGGGTAAATCTAGCTTATAAGAGTATCTGATCTTAGCTAAGACTTAGTATAGTCCTGCTTAGAAGCTAGATAGCTTCTTACTTAGCTAGTAATTCTTAAGGTTCCTTATAGAGAGAAATACCTTATCTCTGACTTCCTAATCGATATTATACTATTTCGGGTCAGTTATAGCGCTTATCTTTTACTAAGTAGCTAGTATATTAGCTTTTATAATCTCGATAGCAGATTTAGCACGTTTAGCTAGGGATTTAGTATTAGTATAGTTAAGCCTCTCCTACGGTATCGATATAGTAAGTTGCTTCTAATCCTAGTTATTCCGTAATAATATATTATATTTAAGGGTATATAACGCTATACTAATAGAATCGTAAGGTAGAGTTACTTAAGCGCGGTCTATTATTAGTAGTAGTTCGCCCTAATTACTCTAGTAGTAATTAATAAAGGGTCTAAGGCGTTAGTTAATATACTGATTTATAATCTTCGTTTATCTATCAGTTTACTAGTAGAAAGTAATAGAGTACTTAACTTTAACTCTAATTATATAGTAAAACTCTTACTAGAAGGATAAGATAAACTAAGCTCTTTAGTCAGATATAATTAACTTAGGAGTATATCCGAAACGATATATCTATTAGATAAATAATATCGCTATCCCGCGGGTATCGATATTATAGTAATATAATATCGATACGAAGTCTTTCCTTAAGTAGTTAATAAATACTAATATCTTATTAAATCTTTAGTTATTAGGCGAGAAGTCTTTAAAATCTATAGCTAAGTACTATATAAAGTAGCTAAGTATTAGTAATAAGTAGAGGAATCCTTATTATTTCGTTTACTTTAGATAAGAGTACTAATAAAAGCGGTAATTATAAGTGTATTATTTTATATCCGATACGAGTCCTTTCTAGTAGTAATAAGTAGAAATTATCTCGGCGGTCTTACGAGTATTTAGATAAGCAGAAGAAACTTAATTATAGATTTCGCTAATTAAATAAGTATATAGCAAGGTATAGCGTTATATATATAGATAACTATTATAAAGTAGTAAACTATTATTAATAGTATAGCTATCTCCTAAGGTATTCCGTTTATTAGAGAACGATTCTCAGTTAAATTAGTATAGTTTCTCGATTAAATTAAAGGAGTTATATATAAGTTCCGGTAGTATATTAATCCTTAGTAATATTAGATATATATAACTAATCTAATTAATATAATATTCAGCTAGTTCTGTATTAATCCTAGGATCTAAGCGGTCTAGAGGTAATAAAACCCGAGATCTATTATCCTATTTCTATTATTCTTATATCCTTAGATCTTATTCCTTATAGCTAAGGATATTAGCTTTAGCGTTATTTTTACTAAGCGTATATATAATTTAAAAGTTGAATTCGGAAAGGAATTCTATTTATCTAGCTTACTTACTAGTTAGGACCTTAGTAATTATAAAGTATTCTAAGGATCAGTAGTCTATATATACGCTAGTATAATATCGTAGAGATATGAGTTCAGGTCTCTATTTCCGGAAAGACTTAATAATAATATATAACTCCTTATTGTAAATCTCCTAGTTAGGTTCGTATTTATTAAGAATATAGAAGTAGAATCTAATTAGATACTACTAGTTATCTTTATATAATTAGAAGATAACTCTAGCTATTATACTATTAGAGGTATTAGTTTCTAGTTTAGTTTATAATTCAGAGTCGAAATAATATAGTTTCTGTACTAATAGTAGCTATTAATATAAATCGTTAAAGGACTTCTTATAATCGTTAGTGAAATTCTATAGTACTATAGGCCTAGTAAGTATTAAGAGAGGTTTAGTAATAAGGCCGAAATTCCGAATAAATTAATAATAGAACTTATAGAATCCTAAGAAGGATTTCATAACTATTACTATTTCGGGGTACTTCTAGTCTACTAATAGTACTACTTTCTCAGGATCTGGCTCGATTCTATTAGTAGTAATAATATATCTAAGGTATTTAGTCCGAGTAATATAGAACTCGCTTTTCTTAATATCTACTTAGAGTCCGGTTTCTATTAAGTATTATAATACTAATTTAATATATTCCTTATATTATTAGAGTATTTCTAAGTATATAAGGATATTATCTAGGTAAGTTATATAGAAATCGTCTAAGTAGTCTAGTAATATATTATTCATATATCGTTAGTATATACTAAGTCTATTATAGAGCCTAAAAGATAGTACTTTATATTTATAGGATCTGAAGCGGGTTCGGAAGGTAATATACTCCTCTAATTCGGAGTCTATATAAATATAGTTAAATACTACTCGGATATCTAGTTTAATAAAGATTACTACTTTAGATATATAGGTTAAGAGCTTATCGATCTTAGGTATTAGATAGGAATCCTTTCGAGTAATTATATTAAGCTTATAATAATCGATATAGAAGCGTAATCCTCTATTAGCTTTCTTAACGAATAGTATAAGTGATATAAAGGGACTTTAGCTAGATTCGATAAATCTCTTATCTAAGTTCTCTATAAGATACTCCTTAGTTACTTATAATTCGTCTATAGACTACTAATATAAGAGCGAATATACGTTAAGTAATAGTTCTTCTAGAATAATTTTATAATCGTATAAGCGATATAGTAGAAGAATATTAGAATCTTATTTAGAAAAGGCTTCCTTAAAAGTATAATATTATTCCGATAGCTTTTTAGCTATAAGTCGTTCGGTATCAGGATCCTTAGGAGAGTTACTATTTAGATAGTCTTATAAGAGGTAATCTATCTCGTAGATACTAATAAAGAATAATTTAGAGCTTTTATATTTTATATTAAAATAAAAAGCTATAATACTAATTTAGTAAATCAGAACTAGTTTCTAGATCCTCGGAAGTTAAGAGGAGTACTTATAGTAGGGTTTTAGCGCAAGTACCTTTCTCGATGAATTCGAAGCGGTAGAGGGTTCGGATTCCTTAGTAATAAGCGGAAATAAGTTAAATAATAAGAATAATATATTAATATATTATATTATTATTATTTAATATAATCGGTATTAGTCTAGCTAGTTTATAGCTAAGTCCCGCGTATTAGTATCGATTTAGTAAGATCGATTAATACTAAGTTTACAAGGTAGTAGAGTTATAATTATCTCTTTATCGTATTAGAAAGTAGCTAGATATCGTTCCGGCTATAGTAGCTTATAATAGAGCGTATATAGCTTAACCTGAAATTATTATATCTATTTAATACTAATAATTATATCTTATTATCCTAAATCAAGGAGAATAAAAGGGTAATTATAAATATACTTACTATCGATAGAAAGGTATAAATATATAAAATAGATAACGTGAGTTCTGACGGACTATTAGAAACTATATATTAGAATAGAATAAGGTAGTAGCTCGATTTTGATACTAAGGGCCTCTAATAGTCGTCTAGTAAGAGTACGATTAATAAATAGATAACTATTCGCTCTGGTATTAATTAAGCTATTTATAGAGACTCTTAGCTTATTTATACTAATTATAGTCGAGTATATAAATTACTTACCTCTTATTAGAGAGTTAAGGTTAAGATTAGAGAGATTATACTTATATAGACCTAAGAAGGAGTTTTTACTTAAGCCTTATCGTTTCCCTCTAGTATCGGACTAGATTCAGAGGGTATATCCTCTATTACTTTCTTAGTTACTCTCTCCTCTTCCGGAAATTCGTTAATTAATTAAACTTTAAGCGAGTTAGAGTAATCTAGCTTAATATAATTAAGCTATTTATAATCGTAATACTTAATAGGTTTTCCGGTCGAGGTAATAAGGCGTTTTAGCGCGGAAGGAGTACTAGCTTATACCGAGGTAGAAGTATATACGTATAATACGAGAGTAGTTTATCGAGGGGCTAAGCTTAGAGACTAGTGAAGGGTAAGACTAGTAATAGTTATAGTAGTAATAGTAAGCTTATAATACTATACTAAGGTAATAGCTTTCTCAGGATAGATACGTTCTGAGTTATAATAACACTTAGTATTAAAAGAAAGTAAGGATCTAACTATAGAAGCGTAATCCTTATTCTATATTAGTTTAATAATAAGAGTTAAAGCGCGTAAGGATAGTATAATCTTATCTTATATATAGAAGAACTACTCTTTCTTTTTAACTTTACTTTAGATAATAGCGCTTTGAAATCGACTACGAAACTTAGTAAAGGTCTCGCGGGTATAGCTAGGTTATTATATCTCTAAGTAGTAGAAAGCGTTATAATAGTTATCTTTCTCTAAACTAGTAAGAAAGTTCTTCTCTAATAAAGAGATTATTTTATCGCTATTTTTAAACTTATTAGCTAGGTACTAAAGCGTAAGATACTCTTTAGCTAATCTAGTAACTAGTCCCTATATAAGAACGCGCTAAGAGAAGTCTATAGGGTAATAGTCTGCGTTTATAGCTAGCCGGTCTCGTATTGATACTCTCTATTAGAGGAAAGTAAAGTCTGATCTATTATCTAGGGGTAGGATCTTCTTAGTAAGATAAGACTTCTTAAGGCGTAACTCTACTAATTCGGCGCTAAGAGAGAGAGATAGTTTATTAGGAATAATATCTTCTCTTTTAGTACTATATATCAGAATAGAGTTTATTAGCTTATTAAACTCTAGAATACGCGGAGATTATAGTATTAGTTCTAGTAGAAGAGTCGAAGATAGGTAAGGAACTCCTATAAGGAACTTATCTTATACGTAGATTAGTCTATTTATAATATCTTCTAGAGAGTTATTCTTTTCCTCTTAGTCTGCTAATTATTATAAAAGGGAATAGATCAAGTTCGAATTATCTATAGTAATAAGAGTACTTAGCGATTATACTCCTAGGGAATTTCGCTTTTATTTTCCTTTCCCTCTTAGTTAGTACTTCCTTAATAAGGTAATAATATTATCTAGTATAAGAGACGTTTAGAATAAGGAAAGGTATAATAGATTAGGTTCGGAGGTAGAGCAGAGGGGATTATATTAGGGTCCTCTAGAACTAGAGAGGTCTCTAGTTAGTTAGTTAGGAGCTATAATAGTAGCTTAAAAAGAGGTATATTAGGGCTATTTTAGTAGCGATATATAGAAGTTAAAGTTCCGGGGTATTTATTATACCTTCTTCAAAATCTATCTATAATTCCTTTATACTAAGGGGGTTATTAAAGGAGCGTTAGTAAAGACCTCCTCTATTATACTATTTGAATAAGCTGAATTAAACCTTAATTTATAGCTATCCGAGAGATCTCTAGTATCTCAGCTATATACGAGTAGTTATCGAATAACTAACTTAGTAGTAAGATATTATATTAAGCTATCTTTAGCTATCTTGATCTTTTTATTTAATATAATAATATAAGACTTAAGGCGGTATATAAGTAAGAATAAATAAGTAGAGAAGCTAAGAGCGATCTTATATAGTTTACTATAAAAGAAATAAAAAGATAAGGAAAGAAGAAGAAGAGAGATAGAATATAAAGCACCTTATATATATATACTAGTACTAGTCCGATACTATACCGAGTCGGATATTAGTTCTGCCGGGATACCTATGAACTTAGGCCCTAGTATCTATCCTTCTCCTCATATGATATTCCGGTGAGCTGTCGTTATACTTAGTGCTATATATTAGAATAGAATTTATTAGCTTATTAAACTCTAGAATACGCGGAGATTATAGTATTAGTTCTAGTAAGAGAGTCGAAGATAAGTAAGGGACCTCTATAAGGAACTTATCTTATATAGAGATTAGTCTATCTATAGTATCTTCTAGAGAGTTATTCTTTTACTCTTAGTCTACTAATTATTATAAGAGGGAATAAATCAGGTTCGAGTTACTTATAGTAGTAGAAGTACTTAGCGATTATACTTCTAAGGACTTTCACTTTTATTTTCCTTTCTCTTTCAGTTAGTACTTCCTTAATAAGATATTAATATTCTCTAGTATAAGAGATATTTAGAGTAAAGAAGAGTATAATAGATTAAGTTCAGAGGTAGAGTAAGAGGGATCGTATTAAGGTCCCTTAGAACTAGAGGAGTCTCTAGTTTATTAGTTAGGAGCTATAATAGTAGCTTAAAAAAGAGTATATTAGGATTATTTTAGTAATAATATATAGAAGTTAAAGTTCCGAGGTATTTATTATACTTTCTTTAAAATATATTTATAATTCCTTTATACTAAGGGAGTTATTAAAAGAGTATTAATAAAGACCTTCTCTATTATACTATTTGCGATAAGCTAAATTAAACCCTAATTTATAGCTATCCGAGAGATCTCTAGTATCTTAGCTATATATAAGTAGTTATCGAATAACTAACTTAATAGTAAGATATTATAAAAAGCTATCTCCGGCTATCTTAATCTTTTTATTTAATATAATAATATAAGACTTAAGGCGGTATATAAGTAAGAATAAATAAGTAAGAAAGCTAAGAGCGATCTTATATAGTTTATTATAAAGGAAATAAAAAGATAAGGAAAGAAGAAGAAGAGAGATAGAGTATAAGGTATCTTATATATATACGCTAGTACTAGTCCGATACTATACCGAGTCGGACGCTAGTTCTGCTGGGATACCTATGAACTTAGGCCCTAGTATCTATCCTTCTTCTCATATGATATTCAGGTGAGCTATTATTATATCCTAAAGGGAGACCTTACGGAGACTATCAGATAATTAATAATAAGACTATAAGGGATATATATCTTTTACCGAATATTTAGTACCTACGGGATAAGCTAGCTAGAGTAAAGATATATACTAAGTTAGACTAACGTAACGCGTTTAATTTAATGATAATATATAAGTAGATACTCTAAGCAGATTACTAAGTTATAAAGATAATAAGATCTATAATAAGACCGCTTTACTTAATAGCTAGATAATAGAGATATAGTTACTAACGTTAGAGAAGCTACTACGATTAAGTAAGAAATTAAAAGACCTTAGTATAATACCTTAAAAGAGGCCTAGAAGAAGGATAGAATATCCTTAGATAAGACTAAGGAATACGTCACGAGAAATATAATTAAGAATAATATTATATAAGTTAATAAGAAGATTTAGCTTCTACTAAGCTTAGTAGAAGTATATATTAAAGAATAACACGAGCTTCCCGCGTATAGATACTAAGGGATACGAAGAACGTATCTAAGGATTTCAAGGAACTACTAGTCGGAAGGACTCCGCCGAGTAGTTAAAGAAGTATTAGCTAACTATAATACTTATATTAAGAATAAGTCTTCCTAATATACACCTTATAAGCAGATAATTATAGTACTAATACTACTAGTATCTTGGAAATTAATATTATAGGACTTTATAGGGCTATTACTGCTATCGAAGGACCTAGTCATAGGAGTTAGCTATAATATAATACTTATTATTATAGAAAGACTTACTAAGTATATAATCTTAGTACTAATCTAATCTACTCTTATAGCTAAATACCTAGTATAAGTATACCTTAAGGAGGTAGTGTAACGATAGCTCACCTGAATATCATATGAGAAGAAGGATAGATAATAGGGCCTAAGTTCATAGGTATCCCGGTAGAACTAGTATCCGACCCGGTATAGTATCAGACTAGTACTAGTATATATATATAAGGTACCTTATACTTTATCTCTCTTCTTTTTCCTTCCTTATCTTTTTATTTCTTTCGTAGTAAACTATATAAGATCGCTCTTAGCTTCTCTACTTATTTATTCTTACTTATATACTACTTTAAGTCTTATATTATTATATTAAATAAAAAGATTAAGATAGCCGAAGATAGCTTACTATAATATCTTACTACTAAGTTAGTTATTCGATAACTACTTATATATAGCCGAGATACTAGAGATCTCTTAGATAACTATAAATTAGGGTTTAATTTAGCTTATTATAAATAGTATAATAGAGGAAGTCTTCGCTAACGCTCCTTTAATAACCCCTTTAGTATAAAGGAATTATAAATAGATTTTAAAGAAGATATAATAAATACCCCGGAACTTTAACCTCTATATATTACCGCTGAAATAGCTCTAATATACCCTTTTTTAAGCTATTATTATAGCTCTTAATTAATAAACTAAAGACTCCTCTAGTTCTAAGGGAACCTAACGTAATCCCTCTTACTCTACCTCTGAACCTAATCTATTATACTCTTCTTTACTCTAAATATCTCTTACCTTAGAGAATATTAATACTTTATTAAGGAAGTACCGACTAAGAGGGAAAGGAAAATAAAAGCGAAATTCATTAGGAGTATAATCACTAAGTACTCTTATTACTATAGGTGACTCGAACCTGATCTATTCCCTCTTATAATAATTAGTAGACTAAGAGGAAAAGAATAACTCTCTAGAAGATACTATAGATAGACTAATCTCCGTATAAGATAAGTTCCTTATAAGAGTCCCTCGCTTATCTTCGACTCTCCTACTAGAACTAATACTATAATCTCCGCGTATAGCGGAGTTTAATAACCTAATAAACTCTATCCTAATACGTAGTACTAAGAGAGAGAATACTATTCCTAATAAACTATCTCTCTCTTCCGGCGCCGAATTAATAGAGTCACGCCTTAGGAAGTCTTATCTTACTAAGAAGATCCTGCCCCTAGATAATAGATCGGACTCTACTTTCTTCTAATAGAGAGTATTAATACGAGACTAGCTAGCTATAAACGCTAATTACTACCCTACGGACTTCTCTTAGCGCGTTCTCGTATAGGGGCTAGTTACTAGATTAGCTAAAGAGTATCTTACGCTTTAGTACTTTACTAATA
>FJUW01000079.1:0-147242 GCA_900074885.1 Rhynchosporium graminicola
AATAGTTAAAGATATAATAGTAGTATTACGTTACTAAACTGCGATTCAGTTATTAAGAAGCTTATCTATCTCGTGAAAGGTAATAAAGAAGATCTTATCGTTAGAAGACTTCTAGCGTTTATATAAGAGATAGAAAGCTAGGCCGCTAATCGTATAAATCTCTAGCGCAAGAAGCTCTAGAAGAGGTCTAAGTATACGAGGTAATCTTTATTGCTTCCGAAATATCGTAATAGCTATTTTTATACTTTAAGTAGCTTCTATTAAGTCGCGAGATAGTATTCCGAGTAACTATTAGTCTATAGTATAAATTGCATAGGCGTAGTCTTATACGTAAGTCTTTAATATAGAGACTTCTAATTAGGGTTAAAGTAGAGATTCACGCGGGATATAAGCGATAATATCGCTAAATCGTACGCACTTTAGCCGTATATCAGTAGCTTCTCTAGAGTATAAAGACTTCTCTTTACTACTCTATTCTTATTCTTTAGGTAATAAACACTTAGGCTCGTTATATCTATAATAAGTAGTATAAACGCCGGAGAAACAGTCCTAACTAATCGGCGGTAGTAATAGAGGGTTAATTACCTATAGAACACTCTCTAGGGAAGAGTTTTAGATATTTTTATAGCTATAAGTCTCCCTAGAAATACGCTTCCGAGCTAGTAACGGTTATTTAATAATAAAGATAGAGTTAATAACAGCTCGAATATTAACAGGAGAGTTAGCTACGCTTCGCTATTCCTCGTACGCTTCCCAGAACTAATCAAGGCGTTCGTTTCGCTCGTTAGCGTCGTATTAGTAGCATTAGTAGGTATAGTATTTACGTAAGTCCTTGATCTCGATCAGAGAGCTATAAACATTACTAGGAGGAGTATATAGTAGCTAAATAATCTATCGTTTAGAGGCATCTAAGAGTACTTGATATTCCGAAAGCTAGGTCCTTCCGAGTATAATACTATAGTTTCTGAGAGTAGTAATAAGAAAGGGAGTAAATACCTAAACGCGACGATCTACAATTAAATTAAGTATTATATAGTAACTAATAGTACTACTATTAACGCTATTAAAGCCTTTAATAGGAATTACGTTTAGCAGAGAGTAAATTAAAGGTTTTAAGAAGAAGGAAAGGGATTTAAGAAAAGAACGATTAATAAAACAGTATCTATTAGCTCCAGAATCAAGAAGTGCAGGTAGCTTATATAAGAGTCTATTCTTAGTAAGAGTAGCACGTATAGTGAATAATTAACTACTAAGAAGCTTTATAAGGTTAAGATATCGCATATCTCGTATACTACCTAGGAAGGAGTCTTTCCCTAAGCGTAGTCTTTTACTAGCGGTTTAATATACTCCTAGGCGTTATCGTACGTCTCTTCGTCGTTATTATCTTCTAACTCGCTATAAACATCGTTATTAGCGTTAATTACGTTGATTCGATACAGAGTATTAGGTCGAGCTAACGATAAGCGTAGATATAAGGTAGGCGTAAAGTGATAAGGAGTATTCGCCGGCGATTATGCACGAGGCGTATCGTTTCGTGCAGAGTATAATACTTATTTACTAGTCGTACTAGTGTTCTCGGGCGTAAGAAGACTAATTTACAGATAAGAAGAGAAGTTAGTACTATAGCGCTAAGAGGAGGTATTTATAGGGCGTTCCTGAGTCGCGCTAGCCTTAGCTGAAGACTCGGAATAATAAGTCTTTTTAATAAATTAACCTTAGTCTTTAGCTTATATAGCCTTAATATATTCTTCTAGTATCCTTAACGTTCAGTACTATTAGAAGAGCTATTTCCGTAGCCGTATAGGTAGCTTCTCCTATAAGTCTATTTTCAGAGTCGATTAATCATTTAC
This sequence comes from Rhynchosporium graminicola, assembly GCA_900074885.1. Lineage (NCBI taxonomy): Eukaryota > Fungi > Ascomycota > Leotiomycetes > Helotiales > Ploettnerulaceae > Rhynchosporium > Rhynchosporium graminicola. The sequence continues at coordinate 1,851 of FJUW01000079.1, forward strand.
TCTAGCTTTACGAGCTAGCGTAGGAAACTCGTAGTAGAATATCTAGAAGGTCTACTTATAATCTATCTTTAGCGCGGAGTAGCTAGCTCTTATAGTTTATTAGTCGTATAGATTAGATAAGAAGAAGACAAGTTAAGTAATTATATCGAGTAAATCGATTATACTGCCTTCTTCGTTATATTCTAGTTCTAAGAATAAGAGTTCTAGGTAAGCTCTAGCTATTCCTTCTATTTAGTTAAGTAACTAATCTTTATAGTAATCTTTATCGATAAAGTAGCTAGAGTAGCGCCGGAGGGCGTTACGTATCTATACTTCCTAGAGTTTTAGAGAGTAGTCGATTCTATTAGAGAGCTTATTTAGAAGGTTCGGTATCTTCTCTATACGCGTAGCGTATAATATTAATAATATTCCTCCGGTAGATTATTCTCGACGACGATTATTAGGCGTAAGAGTAGTATTATCTTCTTTAATTAATAGTAATAGTATTATACGCGATTAAATATTATTAAACGATATAGACTTAGTAGAGCGCTAGGTAGTTAACTAGCGTAGTTCTAGGAACTCGTCCTGTAACTAGCGTAGTTCTATAGATAGGTTAGCGTTTAATTATCTCTCCTCCGCGAGCTTCCTTTCTGCCTCTTATAGCTAGTAAGCGTAGTCTTCCTATAAGTTACTTATAGTTACTATAAATATAGGGGTATTATCGGGGAGGTTTAGCGACTTAGTAAGTTTGTTAATTATAGTAGGAGTTAGAGAGCTTAACTCGGACGAGGTGTTATCGCGAGTACTCTCTACTATAGGGAGAGGTAGGTTATAGCGAGTATTACGAGTTACCGAAGAATAGGAAGTAGAGGAAGTCGGAGAACCGGTAGTCGATTTATCGGACTTAGGTTACTTCGGTTTAGGTACTATTCTTCAAGTTTATACTTAGTATAGGCCTTCTTCGTATAGCGTAATCTCCTGCGTTTAGTAGCTCTAGGTATAGAGGTATAATATAAGTAGATATTTACTATCTTCCTAGATATAAGTAAAAGAGTTATAGATAATATAACGCTTACTCTAGAAAGGTCTTAAAACTACCTGAGTAATAAGACCTCATATTACTATAAATATAAAGTAGTAAGAATCACTTGAGAATCTATAACTAAGGAGTAAAGAAGTAGAGAGAGAATAGAAGTATATATATGAAAAGGGGCCCCTAAACTCTACTTGTGTAATCTCGCTTAGTAGTAAGTATTTCTACTAATAGGGAGAGACCTCCAAACCTGACTAGTCGTCACAAGTAGGAGTACTTAGCGATTATATTCCTAGTGAATTTCGCTTTTATTTTCCTTTCCCTCTTAGTTAGTACTTCCTTAATAAGGTATTAACGTTCTCTAGGGTAAGAGATATTTAGAGTAAAGAAAAGTATAATAGATTAGGTTCGGAGGTAAAGCGGGGGGGATCGCGTCAGGTTCCCCTAGAACTAGAGGGGTCTCTAGTTTATTAGTTAAGAGCTATAATAATAGCTTAAAAAGTGGTATATCGGGGCTATTTCGGTAGCGATACGTAGAGGTTAAAGTTCTGAGGTATTTATTATACTTTCTTTAAAATCTATCTATAATTCCTTTATACTAAGGGAGTTATTAAAGGAGTATTAGCGAAAACCTCCTTTATTATACTATTTGCGATAAGCTAAATTAAACCCTAATTTATAGTTATCCGAGAGATCTCTAGTATCTCGGCTATATACGAGTAGTTATCGAATAACTAACTTAGTAGTAAGATATTATAGTAAGCTATCTCTAGCTATCTTAATCTTTTTATTTAATATAATAATATAAGACTTAAGGCGGTATATAAATAAGAATAAATAAGTAGGGAAGCTAAGAGCGATCTTATATAGTCTACTACGAAGGAAATAAAAAAATAAGAAAGGAAGAAGAAGAGAGATAGAGTATAAAGCACCTTATATATATATACTAGTACTAGTCCGATACTATACCGGGTCAGATACTAGTTCTGCCGGGATACTTATAAACTTAGGCCCTATTATCTATCCTTCTTCTCATGTGATATTCAGGTGAGCTGTCGTCATACTAGGAGTATAAGGAGACTATACCGGAGGAGGTTAAGAAAGTTATATTATAAGGTACTAATATAGGAAGCTATTTAGAAGCTAATAAGGCGTCTGCAGAGGGTATTAGGCTCCTGTTCGATATTCCGGTAATAAAGATAAATTATAGTAAGACTCTCTCTTCTTCTGCTTCCTCCCTTTTCTCTCCTTTACTTCTTCTGCCTCTCGACGCTTAATAAGCTCTCTTAATAAGTCTCCTCTATAAAGTATAGAAAGCTTATTAATTATAATAACTCTTTCTTTAATATTATAGCCCTAGCGAGTTAAATTAGCTCCTGAGAGGTAATAATACTTATTATTATTTACTTAGTAAAAGCGAGTAGTTGAACTATAAGAGCTAACTTTATAAGCTTATAGTACTTGAATTAAAGTTAAGAGCTCCTTAAAAGTTCCTATTTCAGCTTAATAGCTTAGTTTCTCCTCTTCTATTAACTATACTATTACTATACGAGGTTTCTTAAGCTTTAGTACTTCCTCTCTCTCCTCTCTCAGATCTCTATATATACGCTTTAGAATAGTAATAATTAGAGTATGACGACAGCTCACTTGAATATTATATGAGAAGAAGGATAGATAATAGGGCCCAAGTTTATAGGTATCCCGGCAGAACTAGTATCTGACCCGGTATAGTATCGGACTAGTACTAGTATATATATATAAGGTGCCTTATACTCTATCTCTTTTCTTCTTCCTTCCTTATCTTTTTATTTCCTTCGTAGTAGACTATATAAGATCGCTCTTAGCCTCCCTACTCGTTTATTCTTACTTATATACCGCCTTGAGTCTTATATCGTTATATAGAGGCTTTACTAGTACTAGATCTTTCTATAGAGGTCGAACTATACTCTGAGGAGTTAAGACAATACTAAAGTAAATCTAAAGTCTAAGTATCTTCTCCTTACCTTTAGCTCCCTAGTTTAAAACTCGTTTAATAATATAGTCGAAATTAGCTAAATTACTAATATCTACTTTAGTCGGATTACTATTAGCTCTATATATAGCGTACTAGTAAGTATAATCTCTTCTTAAGCTAGAAATACCTCTTAAATTAATAGTATTATCTGCTACCTCTCTAGTAGTCTCCTTAATCGATTAGTAAGTATATCCTTTCTCTCTTAGCTTATTTGAAATACTACTAATTATACTACTAATACGCTCACTATCTAGGTAGTATCGAATTTCTAACTCTATAACCTATATAATAATCTGCAGAAGCGAAGAAGAGAGTATAATCGATTCAGGTGGAGGTAGAGGCGTCGATTGGCTTACTATAGCTAGTGCTAGTACTATAGCTGGTACTAGTACTAGTACTAGTACTATAGCTAGTACTATAGCTAGTACTGTAGCTGCAACTGAGTCTATAGTAGGCTCAGTAGACTTAGTTATAGTACTCTTAGTATTGATTTTCAGGGTTATTTTAGCTAGTTGTACTAGCGCAGAAGGTAGTCGAGTACGTAGTTTAGTCGATTTATGTCCTTTTAGAGCTTTTATACTAATCTTAGAAGCAGATTTAGGAGATATAGCCGTAGACTGAATATATACTCTATAGATTAAGAGCTTTAAAAAGAAGTAGTTTAGAGGTAAATCGGTATAGTATTCATAGAGCTTCAGTAGTTTCTAGTTCTAATAATTATAGTATATTTATAACGACATAAGACTCAAGGCGGTATATAAGCAAGAATAAACGAGTAAGGAGGCTAAGAGCGATCTTATATAGTCTACTACGAAGGAAACAAAAAGATAAGGAAGGAAGAAGAAGAGAGATAGAGTATAAGGCACCTTATATATATATGCCGGTACTAGTCCGATACTATACCGGGTCGGATACTAGTTCTGCCGGGATACTTATAAACTTAGGCCTTGTTATCTATCTTTCTTCTTATATAATATTCAGATAAGCTATCGTTATATTACCCCCCCCCTAAGAAGAGCTTAACCCTAAGCTCAGAAAGTTATAGTTTATACTAGAATTAGTCTTTATTATAACTATTTTCGTCGATATTCGCGTAATAAGCGCTAGCTGCTCTTTAGTAGTAGTAAATTCTTTATTAAGTTCTAACTAGTTACGTTACTATAATAGTACTATATTAGTCGTAGCTTCTAAATCGGGCGGTAAGCGGTATTTACTTTATCTATTTATAGTAAGAGTCGAGTTCAAGTAGGGCATAAGGTATATAAAGGAAAGGGTTTATTAATATTAGAGCCTTTCTTTTTTAACTACGATAACTACTTCAACTTATAAGTTTACTCTCCCTAGACTGCGATATAGCTCCTATAGTAAGTATAGTTACTAACTACTATAGTAATCTACTATAATCTTATATATCAATCGACCTAATTAACTCTTCTCTTAATATAAGTAAGTTTCTTATCTTAGTTTTAGGGATAGTCCTTAAGTATAGTACGAGAGTTTCACGGATCTATAATACTAACTCCTATAGTACTTTTACTAGTTCTTACTAGTACTCTTTCGGCGGCATATTATATATATTACCTGCGATATATTCGCGCTTTCCTTAAAATAAAGTATAATAATACTCTTATTTTAGAACTCTTATACTCGTTTAATAAGCTTAACTCTAAGCTTTATAAGTATTATTCAGCGTTAAAAAGCGATTATAAGTATATAAGTTACTTAAATATAAATATAATTATATATACTAACGTGTTATAGTTACCTAACTATATTAATATAGAGTATACTATTCTATCTAGTTTACTTCCTAGTAGTAAAGCTAAGGATACGGAGCTAAATCGAAGTAGTATTATAGCTACTTATAAAGCTATTAATCAGATCTATTATCTTGCGAAATCTACTACTCTTACTACTATATTAGAGATTACTACTATATAATTAGTAGAGACTTAGGCTTTAAGGCGTTCTATAGAGAAAGTATTTAAGGAGTTAGAGTTTATTAAGGTAATAAGTTATGATCTTAAACCCTTAGATACTAGTATAATACTAACGCGATATAGGATTTAGATCTTCTAATAATCGATTCAGTGAAGTCTAAGTTAATAGCTAAAATAATATTAAAGTAGATAAAGGAATTAAATAGTATTATATAGGAATTTGTAAAGAAAGCTATATTTAAAGCTATAATATCTAATACTAAGAGAAAAAGGAATTTACTTTCTAGTTCAGAGATAGCGTCAGATCTAGATACTCTTAGACTCTCTCTAAAGAAAAAAGCCTATAGGATTAGCTATTATACTTAGTCTACTACTAAAGCTATATTAGCAGATTTAGGTAAGGAGTTAAATATAGTAGTTCCGGTTCTAGATATTCCAGATTTACTAGAAGCTCTAGAGGACTTAGGAGAGAAAGCTAGTAAAGTAGAAGTAATTAAAGAAGTAAAGTTTTAGATATAGTATTATTATAAAGTATAATTAGGAGATTATTCCTAGTAATAAATTCTAATACTAGTAACTATAATAGCTTATTATCCTCTAAGTAACTATAGTTATCTATTCTGTTTTCCTAAGCCTTAATCTACTAATCTAGTTTACGCGAAAGTCTAAGTTTACTTAAGTTAGTAGTATAGAAGTCTCTAAGCTTATACGGAGCACTTATTAAGTCAGAAGTATTATATTAAGTTAGGTCCGGGTCGTAGCTTAGCTAGCTAACTTAATACTTTAGATTACCTCTTAGGAGCTATATAATAAGTATATCTTATAACTCCTACTCTTCTTCAGTAGCGATAACCTCCGGGAGTAAGTTTAATAACTCCTAGCTTAGTAATAGGTCGTCCGGGTCCTTAAAGAGCAATTCGGAGGCGAATATCTTATAAATAGAAGATCCCGGGGGTAAATCTAGCTTATAGGAATATCTAATCTTAGCTAAGACTTAGTATAATCCTACCTAGAGACTAGATAGCTTCTTATTTAGCTAGTAATTCTTAAGGTTCCTTATAGAGAGAAATACCTTATCTTTAACTTTCTAGTCGATACTATACTATTTCAGGTCAGTTATAGCGCTTATCTTATACTAAGTAGCTAGTATATTAGCTTTTATAACCTCGATAGCGGATTTAGTACGTTTAGCTAAGGATTTAGTATTAGTATAATTAAGCTTCTCTTAAAGTATAAATCAAGTAAGTTACTTCTAGTACTAGCTATTCCGTAGTAGTATACTATATTTAAGGGTATATAGCGCTATACTAATAGAGTCGTAAGGTAGAGTTACTTAAGCGCGGTCTATTATTAGTAATAGTTCGCTCTAGTTACTCTAGTAGTAATTAATAAAAGGTCTAAGGCGTTAGTTAATATACTAATTTATAATCTCTATTTATCTATTAGTTTACTAGTAGAAAGAAGTAGAGAGCTTAACCTTAACTCTAATTATATAGTAAAACTCTTACTAGAAGAATAAGACTAACTAAGCTCCTTAGTCGGATAAAATTAACTTAAGAGTATATCCGAAATAATATATCTATTAGATAAATAACGTCGCTATCCCGCGGGTATCGATATTATAATAGTATAGTATTAATACGGAGTCTTTCCCTAGGTAGTTAATAAATACTAATATCTTATTAAATCCTTAGTTATTAGGCGAGAAGTCCTTAAAATCTATAGCTAAGTACTATATAAGGTAGCTAAGTACTAGTAATAGGTATAAGAATCCTTACTATTTCGTTTACTTCGGATAAGAGTACTAATAAGAGCGGTAATTATAAGTATACTGTTTTATATCCGATACGAGTCCTTTCTAGTAGTAATAAGTAGAAATTATTTCGGCGGTCTTATAAGTATTTAGATAAGCAGAGGAAACTTGATTATAGATTTCGCTAATTAAATAAGTATATAATAAGATATAGCGTTATACGTATAGATAACTATTATAAAGTAGTAAACTATTATTAATAGTATAACTATCTCCTAATATATTCTATTTATTAGAGAATAATTCTTAGTTGAATTAGTATAGCTTCTCGATCAAATCAAAGGAGTTATATATAGGTTCCGGTAGCGTATCAGTCCCTAGTGATATTAGGTATATATAACTAATTTAATCGATATAATACTTAGCTAGTTCCGCGTTAATCCTAAGGTCTAGGTAATCTAAAAGTAATAAAACCCGAGATCTACTATCCTATTTCTATTATTCTTATATCCTTAGATCTTTTCCCTATAGCTAAGGATATTAGCTTTAGCGTTATCTTTACTAAGCGTATATATAATTTAAAAGTTAAATTCGGAAAGGAATTCTATCTATCTAGCTTACTTACTAGTTAGGACCTTAGTAGTTATAAAGTATTCTAAGGATCGATAGTCCGTATATACGCTAGTATAATATCATAGAGATATAAGTTCTAGTCTCTATTTCCGGAAAGACTTAATAATAGTATATAGCTCCTTATTATAGATCTCCTAGTTTAGTTTATATTTATTAAGAATATAAGAGTAGAATCTAATTAGATATTACTAGTTATCTTTATATAATTAGAAGATAACTCTAGCTATTATACTATTAGAAGTATTAGTTTCTAGTTTAGTTTATAATTTAGGGTCGAAATAGTATAATTTCTATACTAATAGTAGCTATTAATATAAATCGTTAAAAGACTTCTTATAATTATTAGTAAAATTCTATAGTACTATAGGTCGAGTAAGTACTAAGAGAGGTTTAGCGATAAGATCGAAATTCCGAATAAATTAATAATAGAACCTATAGAATCCTAAGAAGAATTTTATAGTTATTACCGTTTCGGAGTACTTCTAGTCTACTAATAGTATTACTTTCTCAGGATCTAGCTTAATTCTATTAATAATAATAATATATCTAAGGTATTTAGTCCAAGTAATATGGAATTCGCTTTTCTTAATATCTACTTAAAGTCTAGTATCTATTAAGTATTATAATACTAATTTAATATATTCCTTATATTCCTAGAGCGTTTCTAAGTATATAAGGATATTATCTAGATAAGCTATATAGAAATTATCTAAGTAATCTAGTAGTATATTATTTATATATCGCTAGTATATACTAAGTCTATTATAGAGCTTAAAAAGTAGTACTTTATATTTATAGGATCCGAAGCGGGTTTAGAAGGTAATATACTCCTCTGATTCGGGGTCTATATAAATATAGTTAAATACTACTCGGATATCTAGTTTAATAAAGATTACTACTTTAGATATATAAGTTAAAAGCTTATCGATCTTAGGTATTAAGTATAAATCCTTTTAAGTAATCGTATTAAGCTTATGATAATTAATATAGAAGCGTAATCCTCTATTAGCCTTTTTAATAAATAGTATAAGTAATATAAAAGGACTTTAGCTAGATTCGATAAATCCCTTATTTAGGTTCTCTATAAGATACTCCTTAGTTAATTATAATTAGTCTATAGATTACTAATATAAAAGCGAATATACGTTAAGTAATAGTTCTTCTAGAATAATTTTATAATCGTATAAGCGATATAGCAGAAGAATATTAGAATCCCGCTTAGAAAAGGCTTCCTTAAGAGTATAGTATTATTCTAGTAGCTTTTCAGCTATAAGTCGTTTAGTATTAGGATCCTTAGGAGAATTACTATTTAGATAGTCTTATAAGAAGTAATCTATCTTATAGATACTAGTAAAGAATAATTCAGAACCTTTATATTTTATATTAAAGTAAAAAGCTATAATACTAATTTAGTAAATCGGAATCGGTTTCTAGATCCTCGGAGGTTAAAAGGAGTACTTATAGTAAGGTTTCGGCGTAAGTACCTTTCTCGATGAATTCAGAGCGGAAAAGGGTTCGGATTCCTTAGTAATAAGCGGAAATAAGTTAAAGAGTAAAGATAATATATTAATATATTATATTACTACTATTTAGTATAATTAGTATTAGTCTAGCTAGTTTATAACTAAGTCCCGCGCGTTAGCGTCGATTTAGTAAGATCGATTAATACTAGGTTTACGAGATAGTAGAATTATAATTATCTCCTTATTATATTAGAAGGTAGCTAGATAGCGTTCCGATTATAATAGCTTATAGTAGAGCGTATCTAGCTTAACCTGAAATTATTATATCTATTTAATACTAATAATTATATCTTATTATCTNGTCTCTATTTCCGGAAAGACTTAATAATAGTATATAGCTCCTTATTATAGATCTCCTAGTTTAGTTTATATTTATTAAGAATATAAGAGTAGAATCTAATTAGATATTACTAGTTATCTTTATATAATTAGAAGATAACTCTAGCTATTATACTATTAGAAGTATTAGTTTCTAGTTTAGTTTATAATTTAGGGTCGAAATAGTATAATTTCTATACTAATAGTAGCTATTAATATAAATCGTTAAAAGACTTCTTATAATTATTAGTAAAATTCTATAGTACTATAGGTCGAGTAAGTACTAAGAGAGGTTTAGCGATAAGATCGAAATTCCGAATAAATTAATAATAGAACCTATAGAATCCTAAGAAGAATTTTATAGTTATTACCGTTTCGGAGTACTTCTAGTCTACTAATAGTATTACTTTCTCAGGATCTAGCTTAATTCTATTAATAATAATAATATATCTAAGGTATTTAGTCCAAGTAATATGGAATTCGCTTTTCTTAATATCTACTTAAAGTCTAGTATCTATTAAGTATTATAATACTAATTTAATATATTCCTTATATTCCTAGAGCGTTTCTAAGTATATAAGGATATTATCTAGATAAGCTATATAGAAATTATCTAAGTAATCTAGTAGTATATTATTTATATATCGCTAGTATATACTAAGTCTATTATAGAGCTTAAAAAGTAGTACTTTATATTTATAGGATCCGAAGCGGGTTTAGAAGGTAATATACTCCTCTGATTCGGGGTCTATATAAATATAGTTAAATACTACTCGGATATCTAGTTTAATAAAGATTACTACTTTAGATATATAAGTTAAAAGCTTATCGATCTTAGGTATTAAGTATAAATCCTTTTAAGTAATCGTATTAAGCTTATGATAATTAATATAGAAGCGTAATCCTCTATTAGCCTTTTTAATAAATAGTATAAGTAATATAAAAGGACTTTAGCTAGATTCGATAAATCCCTTATTTAGGTTCTCTATAAGATACTCCTTAGTTAATTATAATTAGTCTATAGATTACTAATATAAAAGCGAATATACGTTAAGTAATAGTTCTTCTAGAATAATTTTATAATCGTATAAGCGATATAGCAGAAGAATATTAGAATCCCGCTTAGAAAAGGCTTCCTTAAGAGTATAGTATTATTCTAGTAGCTTTTCAGCTATAAGTCGTTTAGTATTAGGATCCTTAGGAGAATTACTATTTAGATAGTCTTATAAGAAGTAATCTATCTTATAGATACTAGTAAAGAATAATTCAGAACCTTTATATTTTATATTAAAGTAAAAAGCTATAATACTAATTTAGTAAATCGGAATCGGTTTCTAGATCCTCGGAGGTTAAAAGGAGTACTTATAGTAAGGTTTCGGCGTAAGTACCTTTCTCGATGAATTCAGAGCGGAAAAGGGTTCGGATTCCTTAGTAATAAGCGGAAATAAGTTAAAGAGTAAAGATAATATATTAATATATTATATTACTACTATTTAGTATAATTAGTATTAGTCTAGCTAGTTTATAACTAAGTCCCGCGCGTTAGCGTCGATTTAGTAAGATCGATTAATACTAGGTTTACGAGATAGTAGAATTATAATTATCTCCTTATTATATTAGAAGGTAGCTAGATAGCGTTCCGATTATAATAGCTTATAGTAGAGCGTATCTAGCTTAACCTGAAATTATTATATCTATTTAATACTAATAATTATATCTTATTATCTTAAATCGAGAAGAATAAAAGGGTAATTATAAATACGCTTATTATTAATAGAAAAGTATAAATATATAAAATAAGTAATATAAGTTCTAATAGACTATTAGAAACTATATATTAGAATAGAATAAAGCAATAGCTCGATTTTAATACCGAGGGCCCCTGATAGTCGTCTAGTAAGAGTATAATTAATAAATAGATAACTATTCGCTCTAGTATCGATTAGGCTATTTATAGAGACTCTTAGCCTATTTATACTAACTATAGTTAAGTATATAAATTACTTACCTCCTATTAAGGAGTTAAGGTCTAGATTAGAGAGATTATATCTATATAGACCTAGGAAAGAGTTTTTACCTAGGCTTTATTATTTCCCTTTAGTATTAATCTAGATTCGGAGGGTATATCTTCTACTACTTCTTTAATTACTTAATCCTCTTCCGGAAATTCGTTAATTAATTAAACCTTAGATAAGTTAGAGTAGTGTAGCTTAATATAACTAAGCTATCTATAACTATAATACCTAAGGGGTTCTCCGGTCGAGGTAATAGGGCGTTTTAGCGCAGAGGGAGTACTAAACTATACCGGGGTAGAAGTACGTATATATAATACAGGAGTAGTTTATTAAGGAGCTAAGCTTAAGGACTAGTAAGAGGTAGAACTAGTAGTAATCGTAGTAATAATAATAAGCTTACGGTACTATACCTAAGTAGTAGCTTTCTCGGGATAGGTATATTCTGAGTTATAGCGATACTTAGTATTAAAAGAAAATAAGGATCTAACTATAGAAGCGTAATCCTTATTCTATATTAGTTTAATAATAAGAGTTAAAGCGCGTAAGGATAATATAATCTTATCTTATATATAGAAGAACTACTTCTTCTTTTTAACTTTACTTTAGATAATAGCGCTTTAAAATCGACTACGAAACTCAGTAAAAGTCTCGCGTATACAGCTAGGTTATTATATTTCTAAGTAGTAGAAAGCGTTATAGTAGTTATCTTCCTCTAAACTAATAAGAAAGTTCTCCTCTAATAAGGAGATTATTTTATCGCTAGTTTTAAACTCGTTAGTAAAGTACTAAAGCGTAAGATACTCCTTAGCTAATCTAATAACTAGCTCCTAAACGAGAACGCGCCGAGAGAAGTCCGTAGGGTAGTAATTAGTATTTATAGCTAGCTAGTCTCGTATTAATACTCTCTATTAGAGGAAAGTAAGGTCCGATCTATTATCTAGGGGTAGGATCTTCTTAGTAAGATAAGACTTCCTAGGATATAACTCTACTGATTCGGCGCTAGGAGAGAGAGATAGTTTATTAGGAATAGTATCTTCTCTCTTAGTACTATATATTAGAATAGAGTTTATTAAGTTATTAAACTCTACTATACGCGGAGATTATAATATTAGTTCTAGTAGGAGAGTCGAAGATAAGCGAGAGACCTCTATAAGGAACTTATCTTATACGGAGATCAGTCTATCTATAGTATCTTCTAGAGAGTTATTCTTTTTCTCTTAGTCTACTAATTATTATAAGAGGGAATAAATCAGGTTCGAGTTACCTATAGTAATAAGAGTACTTAGCGATTATACTCCTAGTGAATTTCGCTTTTATTTTCCTTTCCCTCTTAGTTAGTACTTCCTTAATAAGATATTAATATTCTCTAGAGTAAGAGATATTTAGAGTAAGGAAGGGTATAATAGATTAGGTTCGGAGGTAGAGCGGAGAGGATCGCGTTAAGTTCCCTTAGAACTAGAAGGGTTTCTAGTTTATTAGTTAAGAGCTATAATAATAGCTTAAAAAGGAATATATTAGGGCTATTTCGGTAGCGATATATAGAGGTTAAAGTTCTAGGGTATTTATTATACTTTCTTTAAAATCTATCTATAATTCCTTTATACTAAAGAGGTTATTAAAGGAGCGTTAGCGAAGACCTCCTCTATTATACTATTTACGATAAGCTAAATTAAACTCTAATTTATAGTTATCCGAGAGATCTCTAGTATCTCGGCTATATATAAGTAGTTATCGAATAACTAACTTAGTAGTAAGATATTATAGTAAGCTATCTCTAGCTATCTTAATCTTTTTATTTAATATATCGATATAAGACTTAAGGTAGTATATAAGTAAGAATAAATAAGTAGAGAAGCTAAGAGCGATCTTATATAGTCTACTACGAAAGAAATAAAAAGATAAGGAAAGAAGAAGAAGAGAGATAGAGTATAAGGCACCTTATATATATATACCGGTACTAGTCCGATACTATACCGGGTCGGATACTAGTTCTGCCGGGATACCTATGAACTTAGGCCCTATTATCTATCCTTCTTCTCATGTGATATTCAGGTGAGCTGTCGTCATAATATTAATATTTAGTAGGGTTTATACTAAAAGGCGGTGTACCGGCGTTATAGTAATTCTTCAGTTTAGCGTGATTCTTTAGTAAATAACGCCGGTATACCGCCTTTTAGTATAAACCCTACTAAATATTAATATACTATAATTATTAGAACTAGAAACTACTAAAGCTCTATAAATACTATACCGATTTGCTTCTAAACTACTTCTTTTTAAAGCTCTTAATCTATAGAGTATATATTCAGTCTATAGCTATACCTCCTAAATCTGCTTCTAAGATTAGTATAAAAGCTCCAAAAGGATATAAATCGACTAAACTATGTACTCGACTACCTTCTGCGCTAGTATAACTAGCTAAAATAACCCTGAAAATCAATACTAAGAGTACTGCAACTGAGTCTACTGAGCCTACTATAGACTTAGTTGTAGCTATAGTACTAGCTATAGTACTAGCTATAGTACTAGTACTAGTACTAGTACTAGCTATAGTACTAGAACAAGCTATAGTAAGCTAATCGAAGCCTCAACCTCCACCTGAATCGATTATACTCTCTTCTTCGCCTCCGCAGATTATTATATAAGTTATAGAGTTGGAAATTCGATACTACCTAGATAGCGAGCGTATTAGTAATATAATTAGTAGTATTTCAAATAAGCTAAGAGAGAAGGGATATACTTATTAATCGATTAAGGAGACTACTAGAGAGGTAGCAGATAATACTATTAATTTAAGGGGTATTTCTAGCTTAAGAAGAGATTATACTTGCTAGTACGCTACGTATAGAGCTAATAGTAATCCGACTAAGGTAGATATTAGTAATTTAGCTGATTTCGATTATATTATTAAACGAGTTTTAAACTAGGGAGCTAAAGGTAAGGAGAAGATACTTAGACTCCAGATTTGCTTTAGTATTATCTTAACTTCTTAGAGTATAATTCGACCTCTATAGAAAGATCTAGTACTAGTAAAGCCTCTAATTATTACTATTCTAAAGCGTATATATAGAGATCTGAGAGAGGAGAGAGAGGAGGTACTAAAGCTTAAGAAACCTCGTATAGCGATAGTATAGTTAATAGAGAAGAAGAAACTAAGCTATTAAGCTGAAAAAGGAACCTTTAAGGAGCTCTTAACCTTAATTCAAGTACTATAAGCTTATAAAGTTAGCTCTTATAGTTTAACTACTCGCTTTTACTAAGTAAATAATAATAAGTACTATTACTTCTTAGGAGCTAATTTAACTCGCTAGGGCTATAATATTAAAGAAAGAGTTACTATAATTAATAAGCTTTCTATACTTTATAGAGGAGACTTATTAAGAGAGCTTACTAGGTATCGAGAGGCAGAAGAAATAAAGGAAAGAAGAGGGAGGAAGCAGAAGAAAAGAGAGTCTTATTATAATTTATCTTTATTACCGGAATATCGAATAAGAGCTTAATACTCTCTATAGACGCCTTATTAGCCTCTAAATAGCTTCCTATATTAGTACCCTATAATATAACCTCCTTAACTTCCTCTAGTATAGTCTCCTTATACTCCTAGCCTATAGGGCTATTTTCAACTTCCGATATACTCTTAACTTAATATATCTCCTCTAGACTATGAATATCGACTGCCTAAACCTTAATTACCTCTAAATTAACTATAGAAAAGAGCTAGGAGTAAGTTTCTATCGATAGCAGATCTATAAGAGTCGAGCCTACTATATAGTAATAGTAATTCTAAGGAGGTATTATTTACGCTGAAAACGTTTCTTTATAAGCTCTTACTATCCCCTAAAGCTTCTATAGCTTCGTAATTCGACTTCGCTATTAAGATATTTATAGAGTAAGAGTATAATATAGCTATAATATTAGAGATAACGATTAGAGAGGGAATAGAGCTTAGAATAAAAGCTAGAGTCTTAAAGGTTATAAAGATGAATTTGAAAGTATTTAAGAAGTAGTATAATTAGTAAGAAGTATAATAAACTATAGAAGAGGAAGAGGAGAAGGAGGAGAAGGAGGAGGAGGAGTAGAGAGCAAATTTCTAGTAATTATAGCTATTTATATGCCTTCTTCTTCTTCTTCTTCTTTAAGACCTTAGTACTTATAATAGCGAAAATATACTTTTACTCTATATTAAGCTTTAGCTCTAATTCTAATTATACGTATAGCTAGTATTAAGAAGCTTTCAAACTCCTCCTAGGTATATTATTTCTACTTCTAATTTCTTCTAATCTACGCCTTTAGATCTGCGAAACTCTTTTTAATTAGGTTGAAAAAGGGGTAATATAATAGGAGATATTTAAGCTAAAGACTAAAGGTAGCGTATAAGATAGCGACTTTAGGAGCTCTATAGATAGAGGCGTTATCTATAATAATAATTCTAATTCTAAGCTTAATATACTCTAGTAAGATACTCTTTTTAAGCTATTTAGTAAAGATCTCTATAGTAATAGAGCCTTAGAAGATTAAAAGCTAATAATACTCTCTTATAGAGTATACTAGTAATATTAACTACCTTATCGACCTTTTTAGAACTCTCGATACCTCTACTAGAGCTCCTCTTAGAGCTTAACCTCTTCTTCTTTCTACTATACGTTTATTATAAGTAGATTTATTAATAAAGTAAAAGTAGTAAGAATTCCAGAATACTATCTTACGCCTCTAAGTAGCGATTAATTTATCGTTTCGTTAAGCCGCAGATACTAAGAGTACCTTCTTAGTATATTTAATTCGTTTAAGAGCTTTAGAGACTTAATTAATTAATATATCGATATCGTAAGCTTCGTAAAGGTAAGTAGTAATCTTATCTAAGTATAGATCTAGATCTCTCTCTAATAGAGCTATAATATATAGCTCTATATTATTAGTTATTACTAGCTAAGGACCTCTCCGGTGTCGATTTAGAGCCTTATCTTATTAGATTCGACGATTACGCTAGTAAATTATCTTATATATTATTCTATACTCTCTTACTAAAGCGCGCAGGTTAAGATTCTCTCCTAAACGTAATACTTAATCGATTTAGTATATTTTCTATACTAGTAGATTAGGAGCTATAATATTAATATTATAGTAGACTTAATATATACTCTATAGATTAAGAGCTTTAAAAAGAAGTAGTTTAGAGGCAAATCGGTATAGTATTTATAGAGCTTTAGTAGTTTCTAGTTCTGATAATTATAGTATATTAATATTTAGTAAGGTTTATACTAAAAGGCAGTATACCGGCGTTATTTACTAAAGAATCACGCTAAACCGAAGAATAGCTTATATTTACTGAAGAATCACGCTAAACCGAAGAATCACTGTATCGCAAAACCCCCACTTTCAAGGCAGAATCGCCATGGTGTTAGGGTGAATCATGAGAATGAACTCTCTGTTATCGCCTTCCAGGACAACATCCACATGTCTTTCTTGCTATCAAAGTTTTGGACTGGAGCTAAAATGTTTACGCCATGGATGATGAAGGGTTGTCGTTGGAATGAGAACTGTACAACGACGCAAACCATGAAAGCATTGAGTGGATTGTACTTCGGTCGCATACATCGTCGCAAGCAGAGCATGGATTTCGGATTTCAGTGTTACAGCAAAGCACTTCGATTGCTTAGCAAGGACCTTGTTTCAACAAGAGCTTGGGAACTACCTTCCTTAACGAATGTGTTATCTTTGAGTGTTTTCGAGGTAAGTCATTTCACTTCATTATATTGACATAGTGTATTCTGACAACACCTGAAGATCATGGCTTCGCCGAGTGGACAAGGTTTCCTCCAACATGAGGGCGGTGTTGCAAGACTTATTCAAAGTTCCAATCCAGAAAGATTCCAGTCCCAAGACGAGCTGGCTGTATTCGAATATGCCAGACTTGCTGTCGCATTTGGTTGTGCAGACCTCAGGATCCGATGTTTTCTCGCAGAACCGGAATGGATGACCATCCCATGGCTCAAGCATCCGGAGGCAAAAGACTTGAAATCACTCATCTACGACAGCTTCTGTGATTTCCCTGGTATATTGCAGGACTTAGAGGCGATCCGAACAGGTCAACAAACAGATCCTAATGCTGCAACATATTTGTATGAGAAGGTCTGCAAACAGCTCAGGAAACTATATCAATGGCGCGCACAATGGGAAACCCAAAATGCAGGTTGCTGTATTACAAAGCCTTCACAAGATCCCAAGTCACCATTTCCAACAGCTTTCCATTTCCAAAATCTCCCGCAAGCAGCCGGCCTTGCACACTACAACACCGTTCTCCTCGTGCTCTTACGAGCAGGTCGCATACTGAAAGGCCTCTGTTTCTCCTCGACCATATGCTCAGAAACCATCCCTGTAACCCGAACCAACTCCGGCCTCCTTCTCCCCCAAGATGTCAAGACCCTTCACGGAGTTGCAGGCGAAATCTTGCGATCTGTAGAGTACTGTATCTCAGAACCTCATACGAGTGGTGGATATTTCCAGATGTTGTTCCCATTGAGGGCCGCGATTGAGGTATACAAGGATGGCTGCAAAGAGAGGAAGTACTTATACAAGATCTTCAACGAGATTGCCGATAATGGTGGCTTCGAAATGAGTCGCGGATTGACCCGCGCTGGGCTTTGTGGGAGAATGATTGAGGACGAGGAATCTGTCACTGATGTTGGAAAGGCTGATGTTACAGAGGGTCACTTGTTGCGATCTGGGGGTGAAAAGCCACCAGAGGCAGCACATGCAGCAAATCCCATGACAGCGACGTACTTGAACTTCTCGAGTCGTTTTATGCAGAAGCGTCCAAACGGATCCTACGCTCACTAATCTCGACTTGAGAGACCGAAGCTGTAGCAGTGGAGTAGTATGGGCTTACCAAAGTTAATTCCCATCCGTCCCGTCCGAAATCTGTTTAAAGCAGCAGGATTCACCTCAATGCCAACTCCAGGCGTACGATTCTCTTCGTATGAGGAAGACAAGCAGTGACTGCATGAAGGAAACTATTTGTGGCATAGTTTCATGCAGCCCCATGGTGCGGATGTCACGAGCTGGATCATATCATGCCCAGAGATCTCCAGCTCCCAACCCTTTGGCTAGGTGCGTGTGGAGAACTTGTATTACCACATAACGCAACAACCATGAGGTCTTAGGAGACTGCTAGCACTGCGGGGCAATGTTTTCGCATCGTAAATGTGGCATCACTACACGGCATAGAAGTATCCAAGTGTCTCACGAATGTAGTCGCTAGCGAAACAATACGCACGGAGGCAAGGGGAAGGTGTCAGCACATAAGCAGACATTAGCATGTACAACTTGTCATTGATGATCAGTGCGGTTGAAGAAAGAGGTCTTGATCTCTGCACGAGTATCCAACTCATCTATTCTATCCCCTAACGAGCCATACGACGCCCGAAACGAAGAACCAACCAAAAAATCCCCCACAAATAGCACAATTCTCTGCTACCTCAACAAATCATATCCCTCGACGCGCACCCTACCTCCCATCAACGCCGCACTAGTCGGCTTTGCAAGCACCATTCCCAATCCTTTCTCAAACTCGAAGAATCTAAAGAACGTCAATACCGCATCCGGGTCCTCTCTCAGCACCATAGCAAACCGTGGTAACAAGGCTGTGAAACTGCCTGCTTTGTATCCAAAAGGTAGTGCGGAGAAGGCTAAGAGGAGCATGGTCTTGCTGAGAACCCAGAGGTTAAAGACGATGATCGCGGAGGCGACACTTGATGCCAGGAGAGTAGGTGAACTGCCACAGAGTCGGAGACGTGGCTAGTGCTGAGGAGACGCATGATTTGCGAGACGTTGAGGAGGACTAGGAGGATAGAATATTGTGTTGGGGAAAGAGGGAGGATAGGTTGGCTGCGAAGTCTGGCATATGATATTCTGATTGATATTACGCTATATATAGGATAGTTTTGTACGCGCAGGGAACCAAGATTGAAAGAAAATAGAAAAATAGTTATTTAGTCCTGCTTTTCTGAGTGTCGAATTGCTGTCCGCGCTTCTCGAAATATAACTCATAATTACATTTTGCGCTTGAGAGGCTTTTAGGTGGAGTAAGTATGTGTCTCAGCTCTTGCGCGGCTCCACTTCCAAGCCAACTTATGGAGATGAGTATCGTATGCTTTCGATGAGATAATAGTCTAGTGATATATCACCGAAAAATTAACATTAAATCACTTTGCTCGCATGTAAATAGAGAAAATATTGCTGTCTGTGGTAATCTGTATGGCAAAACTCGTAAGAAAGAAATGTAAACACTGGCCACGGTATCGTGACCTCATTATCTCTTCAATTTACACGTTTCTATTTATGTTTCCTGATCAAGTCGTGCTTTGTTTCCATGTACTGGAATTTATCTCTCATCGAATTCTACCTCTCATCAAGACAATCGATTTTGTAATTTCGAAGTCAGAATCAATACCCGGCAACCTCATGGCCAAATCATGTTTTTCAAATAGCTTTACTTCTTTTTCTTCTCCTTCCAAGCAGATCATTGGTAGAAGAAGATGAGAAGAGCACCCGCAAATCTGTCAAAAGATGAAAATGCGTGGATGATATCATGGCTTCGAGAAAGTAATAAATCAAATTCTAATGCATGTGATTCGGCTACACGTTCTTCCGCTTCCGCTGATTGGACCCGTTTACTTCGTAGCCACCAGAAGCTCGACCCTATGATCAGTCAGCCTAATTGAGCAGATTATAACACATAAAGTCATCGCAGCAAAACACAAACGAGGTCATCTCCAGGCTCATCACTCCACACCTTCACAGAAGAATTCGATACTCAGTTGGCAGGCATGAGTTCCCCTACGAAAAAGACTTATGTGGGAACTGAGAGATGTGGATTGTGCCGTTCGCAGCTTCCGTGGAATGGCGAGTCAGACCTTGACTTATGGGCTCTAGATTTTCGAGCAGGTATGCACTTAATGTATTATCAGTCACTGTTCCTTTCTGACTGATTAACAATAGCACTCTGCTTGGAGCCAAACAATGAAGATACCATCGCAATCACCAAGATTGCGAACCTGTCAGATATCTACGACCAGCAGATTGATGTCGGATTAACTGATAATCACCAAAACCAGTCCATTACTATCTGCCACTACGAGCAAAGATTCTACGTAAATAGGACCCACCCGACTGCCTATTGCTTTCACGCCTGGTGCTACGAGATTCTCATCCAGAAAGCCGAACGCTGTACCGAGTCTAAAATATACAAGCTTTCTCAAATACTGTCACTAGGCTCGGAGGTGTGGGAAAATAGACACCTGCATCGTCAGCAAACCGAAAATACAAGCGCGGAGGTGCTTCGCGAGCTTGGAGACCGCCATCAACCAGTTTCCAAATTATTACGTTTGCCTGCAGAGCTTAGAACCATGGTTTGGAACTACATTGGTCTGGAGGCAGCTTTTAGTGCTAATGTCCTTGTTGCAGAGGAAACAACACGCCTACTCTGTGCACTCAACTGCTCCAGCTATTAAACTGTATCCTTGACCCAAGGCTCTCGTATCTCCATCAAGATGCTGACTGTTTTTGGTACCCCGTACATACAAAGTCTAGCCGATGGTTGTTTCTCTGCAGCCATTCCAGGTGCCGTTCACTACCTCAAATTCGCCATGGTCTATGGAGGTATCTGCGCAATCCAATTATATGGTAGCGACTGGAACACAAGCTGGCTACGTGTCGTCCCTAAATCGGGTGGTACCTGGTATGGATGCATTCGTAGACCGGGAAACACACTTACTTGCAGCTCAAATGCAAGTGACGCCGGGTGATATTTGCTATAGCTAACAGCTGCAGGGTTTGTACTTGACCTCTCTGTCTAGCTCAGATGACCAGATATTGTGGGATCAACCAGACATTCCGGACACCCTCTGCGACCCAGACAAAGAGCTATTCGATTTTAAACGAGACATTAGCCCCTCTTATGAGCGGCCTAAACGTCGACAACTGAGCTACTTTGGATATCTACCTTTATTTAGCGATAATGAATATGTGACTGGCCTCACTGTTTATGTCTCTGGAAATGGAATTATCGGAATAGAAAGCCATTTCACAAAAAGGTCGAGGCTTATTGGCGATCGCAACGGCTGTCCCAAGTATTTCCCATTTCACTCTGGGGAACAAATCGCGTTCACCTGGATCTGTATCATCAACTCTGATAGCTATGCATTCGCTGCGCCGACTGTTACAGTGAGCTGAGAGTGTACTCCAACATTATTCACGTCTAATCTATTCTCGCAGATTCAGACCACATTTGGGAGAATTCATACATTTGGACCGTACATTCTGCCTCAATATGTGATGAACAACAAGTATAAATGGATTCTTCTCGACCGACCCGGATCTATTACAGGGTTCTATTTTGAATGGCAAAAATCACCCGTAATCATGAGGGTTGGGGTCACCCGAGAAAGCAATTCTGCGGTCACTGGGAACCCAAACCTGGAATTTACAGCCTGCAATGCCCCTTACTTGCCCCGGGTTGGACCTAATGCAGGTCTGTTCATGTCTGTCGCAAGTTTAAGCAACCTCCGAAAAGTCGAATTCTGTCGTGTTGGTACCCGCTGTACCGGACTAAAATTACACTACCTTCAAGCACCAACAGCAGTCCTCGGACAGTGGCAAACTGCTGCATTTTCACAGCACGTGTCTATGTCTCATACCAA
Source organism: Rhynchosporium graminicola (assembly GCA_900074885.1). Lineage (NCBI taxonomy): Eukaryota > Fungi > Ascomycota > Leotiomycetes > Helotiales > Ploettnerulaceae > Rhynchosporium > Rhynchosporium graminicola. The sequence goes on from FJUW01000079.1 coordinate 23,759, forward strand.
CGGGCTAGATACAATGGGAATTCGATTCAAATTCTCCAAGTCTGGTGATCATCAAGTCGCCACTGACATCAGCTTTGGAGCGGACACAACCGACGACTGCAACAGCACTTATTCTCATCTGGGAGAGGTCAGACTCAAGCTAAGTTATATTCAACGTTACTAACGATATATCAGACTATTACATGGTGGTTCTCTAGATTCGATGATGTTGTTCGTCTCTGGGATGGCCAATTTCTCCCGGTTCCGAAAGGAAGTATTATTAATCTGAAGTAGCTTCTGCATTGGTACTAATGTGGAGACAGCTTGCGTAGTACTTGATCATGCGGCAGTCGAACGAGGCAGAGAGATGCGTTCAGTGCAAGGCCAAGTATTCCTTCTACGTCGTGATCGAGTACAACACCTCGGCATTAAGGCTGAGCAAGCCAATGAAAAGTTATTTGACTTTCATCTAATTGGCCTGATGCATAATCACGAGTACTTTCATAGTAGGATTTGGGATAATTATCATCCGAGCAAATTACAAAACTTTCTGGGTCTATCTCGCTAAAGCAAAATATGCACTCCATATCTGTTGAGATTTCAATTCCAGGCTGTTTTACTCAGTCAGGCAGGACACAGCTCCCACTATGAAAAATTTCAGCCGGCATAAAGTAGCTCACTTTACACTCATTAATGAGTCACTAAGGAGGATCATGCCACTATATAATTGGGTGGATTTAGTCTAGTTCTGTCCTTGAGCATACTCAGATTAGTTTCAGAGTTGAGCACCGAAGTCAATCAAGGAAGCATTGATTTTAAGGTTTGACATGAAGCTTCAGGTTTAACTTCACCGTGTGTCAATACTCCCCCCCCCGCCTAATTACTTGTAAGAGTGGGTCGAATCCATGATCCTAAAGCTCCAAGTGCTTACAAGCCCTGGTATGCCTCAAAGCACGGGGTCAAAAACTGGTCAAATCTGAGGATACGGACCCAAGGGAAGTTCAAGAAGCCTAGAGGTACTATAGCCCCCCCCGCCCCCGGTCCAAAGGGCATTTATGGGTATGCGTGGGTAGTGAATCAAAGGTGTTTAACCACTCAATTTCGTCCTTTTGAGTCTCGAAACCCTATTTTACAGACTCGAGAATCTTCTAAGCCCACTCCAAACTCTATAAATGATCATAATCTAGCCAGTGCACTGATCCTAGCAGTCTTCACAACTCATACTTCGTAAGAAGTACTCGAGTCGCTGACCCATAAATGCCCTTTGGAAGGGGGGGNGGGGGGGGGTTTGTAGCTCGACGTGGTCCTCTTACTGGCCAAATACCCTAGTATCCTCCATACAGCCTCCATAGATTACCCTTAAAGTACCCATAATTACAAGTAATTAGGGGGGGGAAGAGTACAAATTTAGAAGTCTCGCTTAGCCAAATCGCTGATCTCCTCCTCATTTCAACGTCGCTATATATAAAACCAGGAGTCCTTAACTTAGATTTCGGCAATTTGATGAAGTAGGTGCGGAAGGGGGTATGAGGTGGGTCTCGTCCACCGTTGTAAATCTCAAGGTAATGATTCCCAATGAGCACCGCCGAATTCGCGAGTTGACCCCATCGTTTTCCTATACAGACATAGTGCTGGACGAGACCCACCTCCGGACCCCTTCCGTACCTATTCAAAACAATTCGTCTATTTTCAGCCAACATTCAAGCCTGCTTGAATCAAACAAAAACGCTACTTGTAGACTTCCTTCTCAACCACGGCCCACAAAAATACAACGGCAAAGCCAAAGCCAGAACAGCCCACTTGACACCCGCCATCTCCCAAAACATCTTAACCAGGCCTTCACTCGCGATCCACTTCGGGACGATTAACGTAATGCCAGATGCAACCGCATTCTTTGCCCCCATTAATTAGAACCACGGCCTCCGAACCAGATCTCCAGTGTGAGATATCCCATCCTCCAAAGTCAAAGTGGTACTCTTCACATCTACGTTGACTACCTTGCTTCTCAAGTGAAGGACAGCGGGAGTACCCTTGCCCTTTGATGATGTAGCGATATCTTTGAGCGCATTGTGAAGATTAACCCGGTAGATCAATTGCTATGGGCAAGGGAAGACCTTGGATAGCATTCTGACGTCTTTCAGAAAGACTTGCTCTCCATTCGGTCTGTATTCAGAGACATATTCACATTGATTTGCTCCATGATCCTCTGGAATCATGCCCATTCTCGATAGTAATTCATTGCCGTTACTTGGAATATGAATTGCGCCTGTTTCTGTTGGAACGCGACTAGATTCAGAAATCTAAAGACAGGTTACCTAAGATCAAAGATACGCTGGCTAAGACATATACCTACGTCAAATTATGGCCGGCTTGTCGTAAGAAGATTGCTGCTGCAAGCCCTCCAATTCCTCCTCCAGCGACCAAAACCTACAAAGGTCGATCCAGGCTGGCTTCCCCATTGCTCATCTTGGCAGATATTCCGTTCACGGTAAAGCATTATAGAGTTGATTTTATTGATGGCATCCAGTTAAACCTGTTCTTGCGCCTATATTGTCAGCGGAATATCTTGAAGGAATGATACTGGAAGAGCTCCGGGGAGTGGGTGTACCCAACCACATCTTTAGTGGCGGGGAAAATGCGTCCTTAAAAGGACGAGACGGCTTCAATTTCAGCTCTACGTGGAGACTAAGTGGCCGATGGCCGATAATAATAGAAATAATGCCATTGATTGGTATACACAGCTGACCAATGCTTGCGGAGAGCACACATAATTGGGTGATGCCATCCAAACATCGCTTCCATGCTAGCCGGCCCCTGCCTCACTGCTCCGGAAGGGAGATTGCCATCTCTGAAACCTTCGTCAGCCAGAAACCAAAGTCTATTCTTAATTGGACGTCCACTCCAAATTCAGCCGCCCATCACTAATCAAGTAATTCTTCAAAGCAAGCCCGCACTCCTCCGCAGTCTTAGCCTCGATAGCAATATCAGCTTGACCAGCACTCACAAACCCGGCCTCAACACCACTTCTCATCTGCGCCAACAGTCCACTATAGTAGCCCTTGACGTTGAGAATCACAACAGGTTTGTCGTGAATGCCTAGTTGGTTCCATGTGACTACTTCCATGAGCTCTTCCCAAGTTCCATATCCCCCAGGAAGAGCGACGAATCCACTACCGGGACCACCTTCGATGACTCTTTTAGCCATCTCCTGTTTACGAGAATGCATATCTTTGACGATCATTGTCCTTCCATAGATGTTCTCGTCGGGGATTGAGTACTCGCGCCCTTCGTACGTTGCTTTGGTTATCTCGTTTGTGCGCTGTTCTTGTTGCATCAAAGGGGCTGTCCGTTAAGTTAGCTCTATTTTGTTTCGAGGTACTCAGAAGAGATACCTTCACTTCCAAGCAAATCCTTGAAGTACGCTTTCAAGGGAAAGAGGCCATGGTATTTTCTGCTTACCTGGAATGATGCCTTGAACTGACTCCGGTCCCGAAAGTGCCACCAAAGTACGGGCTACTTCACCCATAAGTCCGGTTGTGCCTCCACCATAGACCAGGTTGATCTTGTTCTCATGAAAGTAAACACCCAAAGCCTTTGCAGCTTCCATGAAAGCAGGAGACTTTCCAGGTGATGAGCCACAGCTAGATATACATTAGCTTCCGAAGACTCTGTGATAATGGTATTGGGCTTATACTCACAACACGCAGACGATTGCTTGAGCCATCCTTTCTGTTGAGTGTACCTTCCTTCTTGGTTGTGGACTTTGGTAAGAGGAATCGAGCAGAATGTCGAAATTAGAAGAGTAGTTATCGAGATATAATTTATCGAAATAACTGTGCTACTTCTGGTTTATATACTGTAGGAAAGAGCGGTGACGCTAACTCAACAAGACAGCTTTTCACCTCACTTCTTAGCGTTCTTGCGACATATACTTGAGGGTGAAATTCTATTCCAGCCAAAGGAACGACAACTCTGTGAATCGATGAGAGCGTCTTACAATCAATAGGAGCATTGATTGCCTGATTGGGTAGATACGTAGATATATTGACGTGTAGATCGTGGTTGTGAATTCAGGTCAGCCAATGGCGGGTACGTGAAATGAAAAGCTAAACCTGCAAATAATCCTTGGCTTCTTCAGTCAGCATGCGACCGACACTCTGATACCGACAGCGACTTTAGAGTTGTATTTCGTACGGAAATTAGTAGGAGATTGTCGACATCCGAGAAAGTGAATTTGGTTGGGCGTTAAATGATACATCAAGAGAATTGCATTTTTGAATCTAATTGATGATTTCTGCAACATTGACTATTCCAAGGCGTTGGATTGACAAGTCACTCTTCTTAAAATGGAAAAGACTAGGAGGATGCTATACTCCGGACCGCAACTAGCTGAACGATATAGTCCTTAGTTGTAGACTTGGAAAGTGAGAGTTCGAAACATGCCTCGCAGTTAACAAAGCGCTACGCTAATCACTTACAAATGTGAAATTCACATAATTACGCAACAACAGCATCCATCATCTTGCCGTACAGGTCTGGTCTGTTTCACTACTGCCTACTGTTACTGGAGCTCAAACGGCAAGATTCGAATCTGGAAAGATTGCGATGAAGTGATGCTAAGTAAGTATAGCTTATGGTTGTTTCGTACCACAGCCAAGCTACAGTTCGCAGTCGAGCAGTATTAACAGAAACGGCTTCTTGTATGAAGCCAATGTTTGTGGGATACAGCCTGACGTTTGATGGACCTGCCCGTTCTCTTAGAGTGAGGTATTACAAGGGCCAAAACTATTTGTGTATTCCCAGCAAAACTTTGTCAGACACTCAGACCGAAAGCTTGCATTGTGTATACTATGCTATCTCAGGTCATTTCAAGGCTCTACAAGCACAACTCCTTCTAAATACATCTCTGGCTTCCATTTCGGCTGCAATCTGTGGTTCCCTGACCCTTCTCTATCCATCGCTCACATAACAGCGCAGCATTCACACTCATGATCTCTCCTCTTACAACTCATATCATACAAGCCGTCTATGTTTTTCAGTACAAGCATCCAACAGCAGCATAAAATCAAAATTTGGGATCGAAAAGTCGACATATGCGTACTACAGCTTTCCCAGATTTTGGTCCCTGGCTTGATATTTTGACATCGGATAACCATCAATATACATTTATCTAACATGATCACGTTTAGCACATCCTAATCCGGAGTAGAGATGATTTCTATTCGCGACAAAAGTTAATTTTGGCAGGCATCTAAACCATACGTACCGGCAGGGCATCTTCTTGCACCCTCAAAAGCGCAGGGTGGTCACAATAATGGCCATCCTTCAGGAACTTGTAGCAGCAGTCTAGTAATCCCGAGTACGCTTCTTACAGTTTTTCGTTCCAGTGAGTTCACCGCTCGAAGGTGCGCTGATAACAAAGTAACTTAGGTAGTTCGCAGTACAAAAGTTTAGGATATCGACGGTTTGTACAGGAACGCCAGTGGCATGCATGTACGCTGGATAGTTCCGCTCCTCCCATCACAGCTTTGCGTGGCATTCTGTGTGGGGTCGTCTGCATATAGATCGAATTGGTACCGCAAATGTAGAGTATGACTTCGGGTTAGTAATTGATTCGTCAATTGGGCAAACGTTGGAGATGCGAGTGATTTTTCGTGTTGAAGTACTCGAGTAGAGACAGATATTTCCCGGAAGATACTGAGAGGAAGCCATTGTTCTTATTGAGCTCATGCAGAGACGGCACGTTGCATTCCAACCTCATGTGCTGTGTATTTTATTGCGGGACGGCACACATCCTAATTGGGATCACAACAACGTCTCGCTTGCAAGCTCACCCAAACAAACCATGCAATACATCTATTCGCCCCTGTCACCACGGAATTCTTATATATTTACCACATCAACGAAGCCAACTCGCGATGTGATCTATCTTGAATCAGTAAGAATGTAGAAAAGACATTATAACGGAGTGGCCATGCTGATGATCAGAATGGTGCCTCCCAACCAAATTATATGCGCAATATCGGGAATGCAGGCGAAAGGGTTTCATCGGAAACCCCATAACTTTGCCAATTGAATGACTGACTATGAGAGCCGTAAATGGAAGATAATTTAGAATGGTGAGTTGTAGTTGGGACTTCTGCACAGACTTCCGATTTGTGTCCGTTGACCCTTTACCTACCGGCTCGAGTTTAACTCAACTGAAAAAGATGATCCTCGAATCATATTCATTCATATTGTCAGTCGAGTTCATTGTGATCTGCCACCAAAGATAGCAGGAACCAATACATACGCAAGTCCAACTGATCCTTGTCTTCTCAGGGAAACAGGTAAAGTTTGTTGGTTGGAGCGACCACCGGATAACGGATTTGAACGGACACTTTTCCGCCATAGCTTTTGCAAGATCTACGAAATCAGGCCGAGGGACGAGGGCGCCAGGAGAATACTTAAACTTGGAAAACCTATTGCTATGAATTGGGAGTATCATTCTGTAGTGGGAAATTGGCTTGTTATTGGGCTTGTGATCATCGTGAGTCTCTTGGGTAGTGTTACTTTCAAATTCAGGACAATAATCAGGGGCCTCAACAGCGCGTGACAATGCCGTAAATTCCTCCCTCTCTAAGCTCCGTAGATTCTGCACATGATTCTGTCCCGCTGAAAATTGTACGGTCTCGCAAACGTCTCGGCTTAAATTCTTGAATGCTTGGCTCGAGAAAAGGAATGCCGCAACGCGCATGAGAGAGGCCCAATTCATCCCCAAGCTTGCTGTCATCAATGTTTTATTGAGCATCAGAGCCCTGTCCAACGCTGGCAGGTTGGGCATAAGCTGAGGCAGAGACTCTCTGGTGCTGGAGCATTTCTTCGATCCGAGTTTTGCGGCTGTCTTCCGAATCTTTCCATCGCTCCGTCAAGTTGAAGAATAGCGCGTGAATTGTGGTCGTTACACGTCTTGCTCGCTTCTGAACAACCCAAGCAGCCTGACAATGGAGTGGATCATTTGCTTCCTTCTCCAAGTCTCGGGAGAACGCCTTGAAGAGGTGAGAGATGTTGTCTTCAAAGCGCTGAGTTTCCAGCGCTGATTTCCGAGATGCACCCATAAGCGCTCTCAGATGGGTTCATCTTGGACTAGAAATGTGAACTCAGCTAAAATGTCTGAAATTGCCAAGGAAGCCTTAGACATTGCTCTGCCCAGGCGCACACGTTCCAACCTTGATATTCGAATTTCGCGTGTTGAGCTCCCTAACGTTAGAGAAACCACAGAAAGCGAATTGTACGTAGCAATGCCAATTAACGATTAACGATTTTCGGAAGATGCATGTCGCCGTGTTTGTTGCTTCTTTGTACTTCGATAGTAAGACTCCCCACACTTATTGAAACCTCGACCATAAAGTCGTGGTTACCACTATGAACTAAATGCTCGAGGCCCTAGGGATCAGGGTTATACCAGAAGATGAGGCTAAGGAGATCGAAGACAACGTCTTCTTCACGTGACCAAGAAACCCTGCCCGGGAGGAAGACTTATCAGACATCACTGAGGGCTTTAGAGTCAGAACACGAGTAAGACGGAAGAATCGGGGCGAGGTCTTCCGTGGGCGGCTATCGAGAAGGGAATTGTGGAAATGGGGATGAGTGAAGATGAGACTATTGATGATGGAATGATTGAGAGATGCTTAGATTCCCACGCACGTGATTTGGAGGGCGGAGCAGTTAAAATAGAGCTGCAGCATTTGTGCAGATGAGGCTATACTGACCAACCTTTCTGCTTCCACATTTGCACGGGAGGTCATTGCGGCCGGAGATTCAAGCAACCACAAGCAGTCATGGCACATGGTATGTGAATGACCACCTTGACTGCGTCACCCGCCCGCCTTCAAACATGTGGGCTTCACGAACATCTCATTGTAACTGCACCAAAAAAGAAGACTTCAAGGGGAACTTTCGGATACGGCTATGATTTAGCTAAAGCATATACACGAAAGGTTTCCTATGTTTCCCACCCCTTTTCCCAGCCCTTCGACCAACAAGTCCTTCACCCGCCTCCCCCACAAAACCCTCCTCCCTCTTTCCTCTCTCGTTCAAAGCTCCCAGATAAAGCCTCAGCACGATGCTCAATACCGCAACCACGCCCATCGCACAAGCACAAACCGTCATCCCCCTTACATAATACGGCGCCTCTTCCTCGGGGTAAAGTCTCGTCCCAACCAGCGGTCCACACTGCCCAATCAATTGCAACATGGCAAATCCGGTCCCTTGTTTACTCTCTGACTCCTGGTTATTGATCGCCCACGTGACAATAATCGTAATCACAGAGAAGAACCCTATGGCAGCGGGATAGATAGCTGCGTAGCGCCACCAGGTTCCGAGGTTGTAGTGGCTAGATAGAGCCATGAGGGCGTACCCTGAGGCGGAGAGCAGGGCGTGGAAGATGACGAAGTAGGATCGGTTCTGTAGTCGGTCGGATAGATAGGCTGTAAGGATTACGATGAAAAAGGACATGAGGTAGGGTGGTGCAGAGAGGGCTTGCGAGATGAGGACAGTGTGGCCCATTTCGTGGATAATGGTTGGGAGGAAGACTGGAAGCGAGGAGAATGCCATATTTGTGAAGAAAAACATGAATGCTGTTAAATATGTTTTGGGATCGACGATCGTGGAAAGCATTTCTCGGACATTCAATCCCTTCTTTCCGGGAGCGGAAGAAGGATCTTTGTCTTTTCGTAATCGGAGACGAGCGACTTTCTTCTCGCGGCGCGTGAGGTATTGGGCACTTTCTGGACTGTCGGGGATAGTGTGCCATGCTATGACAGCTACCAACACGCTCGGAAATCCTTCTAGGAGAAAGAGCAGTCGCCAAGGGGCTATAGGCCCGTTGCTCCCCAATTTGATGATGACCCAAGCCAACGTACTAGCGAAAGATGTAGCTAGTGGCGCGGCTGAGACGAAGTATCCGTTACGTAGAGCCAGCTCTTCACGCTTGAAGAAGAAGGATAAATAGAACGGTATTCCCGTAAATCCAGCCTCACCGATCCCCAATAATGTCCTCAGCACGAGCAGCCCAACAAAAGACGTCGCTACGGATTGAAGCGAGGCGATGATACCCCAACTCAAAACGATGAGCGTAACGTAAATATGCGCAGGCACGATTTTCCATAACAAGCTCATCCACTCAAAACTTATATAGGCAAGATAGAACGCTGTGATGACCCATTCGTACTTTGCCGAGTCAAGGTCAAGATCAATATCTAGCCCAGCTATTTTGGCGTTTCCAATATCTAGACCACGTTAATAAAAGTCCTGTACTGGCCCAAATATGCGGTCTGTTAGCTTACTCGACCGATCCAGGAAACTCAACATGTATAGCAAAGCCAAGAAGAGGACTAATTTCCTATCGAATTTCCGTACCACTGCCCTTTCCTCGTCTGGTGTGTATAGTTGATAGGACTGTATCGTCGAAACGCTCGTACCTCTGCGTCGGCCTGGTGTAGGGTACTCGTCCTCCTCCTCATCATCTTCATCTTCGTCCAGCAGCCCCTCATTATCTTGCACCCCTCCTTTCTCCGCATCAGTTCCTCGACGCTGGAGCTTGAAGCTTTCGCCTTCTTCACCCATGCCCATATCCATGTCCAGCTCCGAGTCCTCGGACTCTGAGTCTGGCGTAAGTCGAGTCATGGCGCTCGAGTCTTGAGAGCCCTCTGTATCGGACGTTCGGGTTGGTGGATGGTACAGATGGGTTCGCGTCTCCATGTTAGGGACCGGCGCGCCAGGTTTGCTGCCGCGGAGGAGGATGGCAGATCATGAGTACGCTTTATGGATCGAGAACATCGTGTCGTCCTTTTAAAGTTGGCGACTTTTCAAGATAAGGCGGTAACTGTTTACCACGTTCCGGATTAGGGGACTCAACCCCAGCTTTCGTGGAAGGATGCTGCCTTGGCAAAGAAAGCTTATGTGGCTTGCGAAGCGGCGAAGGAGCCGATGTAAAGAATGATGAGACGAATATTAAATGAAAGGGCAAAAAGTCAAAGAAAGGAGTCCACCAATGATTAAGATAAAGCCACGAGTTCATGCTATAGTTTTATGCTTAACAGACTCAGAACGTTCAATCTTCTTGGGTGTTAACGGCACGAATATCTGGAGTTCCGTATCAATCCTACCTACCTGCTAATAACAGCTTCTATCAGACAACATATACAATCAACTCAAGTCTCCATAATGCAGGGATTTCTCTCCCATATTTATGCTAAACTCCCGGCACCTCAGGAACTGTTAACGATTTTTCGCTTCATCAGGACCGAAAAAAGCCTTGGTCATAAAGGGACATTCTAAAGTTTAAAAAAAAAAAAACTCGAAGAGAGTAGTTGTTGTCAATCTATACACTGCTATCACTAGCTTCGAGATACCAGTCGTTATCATATCAAATCAACTAATGGCATAATTACTCAACCAACACATTTCCCAAGACGAGAACCCGACCAAAATGCATTTTAAAACGTCGCAACACATCCGTCCATATTAGCGTGACCTCCTCTCTCAATGAGAATCCCTACCTTACCAACACACTTTCCTCCAATATCAGACGCAATCGATAGCAATAACACAACTTCCAATACCTCTCTTTGAAACCCCCCGCGCTCCTTTTCAAGCCTCGCACTATCTCCAAAAACCGTCCACTGTTTTGCAGACTTTATCCATCCTTTCACTTTCTCCGATTCTCATTCTTCGTCATACTTCCCCCCGCAGCTTTCGCATCAACGCCCGTCTTTACCAGCTTCTTTTTCAAAAGCTCGGTTTCGTTGTAATATGTGTTGGAAGCCGCTTGCTTTTGTTGGATAGCAGTTTTGCTAGAAGTGCTGGTTTCTTGTTTTTTTTAACAGAGCTGGAGGACATGTTTGGTATGTTCTTATGGAATAAGAGGTGGGATTAAGAGACAGGGAAGGATGAAGTCATCTGGTGTGAGATATAGGGAAAGATCTCGAAACGTAGAAGTTGTCGGTTCATCGTTTCTAGTATTGTGATCGAGGTGTTGTACCTCCACCCCTGAAGGAATCACAGAAGTGACTGGTGGTGGCGTAGTTTAAATAACACAGCTCACAAGCAAGGCGGCCGAGACGAGAACATCACAAGGTAATAGTAATAGGCTAGTAGGCATATATCTTACTTGAAAGCCACTCTGTAGTTTTGACATCTGTATCTTGGTATCATATCTTAGATACAAACATGTGATCTCTCTCAGCATTTCAGAGACCTCTAGTCATTTAACCCAGCAGCATTTATTCTACCTCACTCTCGTTATTATTCTCACCCGCACTCTTATTCACACTTTAATCCCCCAATCAACTCCCCATCCCCCAGATCTCATTCCATCTCTTATAATCCCCCTCAATCGGCCCATCCAACCTCCCAAACCTAGCCGGCTTCCCAGTATTCGCCTCCGGTAAACAAATCCATTCTCTAACACTACCCGGGATCTCTTCGCGGACATGGCTTATACACAATAGTGCTTGTCTCTCGTTTAAGCCGTAGACTTTGACCTGCTTGAGTTTCGAGACTTGGGATTCGATGATGCGTGGTTGGTGTGATGATGTTGGACTGGTTTCTGCTTCTGGGTTTAATTTTGAGGTTGAAGAGGTAGTAGAGGAGGTGGTGGATGAGGAGGAGAATTCCTTCGTCTCTCCATGCGCAAGAAATAAGAGACAGCGATCTCGTACTCCGTCATCCATCCCGCTAAATGCTTCATCTAAGATCACCAGATCTGGGTTCTTGATAACAGCACGAAGAAACAGCGCTACTCTTTGACTTGAGAACGGCATGAATCCGAACAAAACTTCATCAGCCCACCTAAGTTCACCACTACCGTCTTCCGTCTCCGTAACAATCCTTCCCTCCTCGCCCCTCAAGTCCTTTTCAAACCACTTCAAACACGCATCGACCTTCCCCTTCGCATCCTCATCAAGTCTAGGAACTCCTCTAAAAGTATCCGCCCAAGCATTTTCCAACACCTGTCGGAGAGACAGTGATTTCGGGATGTGGCTATGCATTTCAGGACTGGAATGCCCGATCCTAGCTTGCAAATCGAAGATTGAGATGCCAAGTTGGCCAACCTCAGGGATACGAGAACGTCCGAAGAGTTTTATAGGGAGGCTGTAGGTTTGTGGGTGATCGGAGCAGATTAGGGAGAGTAGGGTTGTTTTGCCTGAGCCGTTGGGGCCGAATATTCCCCAACGCTGGCCGCGGGAGACGGTCCAGTGAAGACCTTCTTGGGGTGAGGATTCTGTGAAAGAAGAGGTGATTTGTTTCCAGTTGCCGAGGACGAATTTGCTGCCATATTGGACTTTGACACCATCCATCTCAATCAATGGTTCTCCAATAACCGGCTTCACAGTATCATGCAAAGGAAATCCATCTCGACTAAGAAGAAGATCTTCATCTTCTTGAGATTCTTGTCTAGGACCCAACACCGCTTTACCATGCGCATTCCCAGCCTCCTCAAACTCGACAATCCCATCCTCCGTCAAGACCCTTCCGACCTCATTCATAGAATGAGGCACACTCCCATGATCCTTAATGCTCCCTATCTTCGAGCTTTCAGCCCGACGCCTCATCTGCCTTAACACCTCATCTCTTTGACCATACTCTGCAACCTCACAATTGCCTTTCAGAGACACCAGATGCGTAATCCAAACCGGGATGGGGTCTTGTGGCCTTAGCGAGAGGATCAATCTCGGATTGTTCATCTGCGCCAATCTAAAAAGCATAGGACTCAAGCTCAACAAAGTCGGAGGATCTAAGCCCATAAACGGCTCATCAAGCAACAAAACTTCGGGACTGCTCATCAAAGCACTAGCTATCCTCGCACGTCGAGTTTGGCCATTACTTAGATTCGAGACCGGCATATGAAGTAGATCCTCCATTCTCAAATCCTTGATAACTCTTTCCAGGAGGTCGGCGTGACCCCTCTCAAATTTTTGTGGTAGGCTGTTCACTTCTGTGTACCCGTGTAGATAATCTAGTACACTGAGATCCGTATCTTCTCGACGAGATTCGTATCTGGCACTTAGATATGCACTTTGTGGTGCTTGGTGACCGAGGCCTTGCTCGCCATCAAAACCAACAAGTTTGATAGCCGCACTTGGACTCTTTTTCTGTGCCGCATCATCTGATTCTAGAAATGGCCATGATCGTGCTGCCGCAGGGATGGAGATATGTTTGCCTTTCAAAATCTGGAGAAACGTAGTTTTGCCAGACGAAGATGGCCCGATAATGGCCCAGTACTTGGGGTCTGAAGCATTATGATAGGCTGGCAAGTTGAATTGTAACCCGGGAAAGAGAGGTGGATTTGATTGTATTGCTGCATGATGAGAGTTTGGGTGATGTCGGTAGAACGTGCCGCTCGTGATACGGATAACCGAGGAGGATGCTGCTACAGCCTCGCTTTTATACCCGCGACGCTCACGGCGGAGGTATCTTTGGCAATTGCCGGCATGTCGAAATTGTATTGGACTTTTTCTCATTGCAATCACTGCAATGGATATAGTTTCTTTACATGTGAAGATATGAAGTAACTTTTGTTATTGACATGGTCATTGGGTGACGCGAGGCTGCGTACCCCAGAAATTGAAAATCGCGCTAGTGAAGCGCGAGAGCTTGTGAGCTTCGGTTTCCACGTCCGCCCTCGTGCCTGGAGCTTTATCATAAACACCATCACACCTCCAAACCAGCAAACTCCATCAGCACCTCAGCAATATTACAAAGTCAAAACCCGCATAACAGACATTCATCATGGTAAGCTTCAATTATAATCCGCCTCGACTGACCCTATCGGTCCTAGCTCTATCAGCTCCAACCGGGGTGCAAGCTTCGCTTTCATCATCACAACCCACAAACAAAGAAGTCATATAGCTAACCATCCGCTTTCTATCTACAGTCAATGAGAATCGCCCCCGACTCCTCCCACGCCTCCACCCACAGCCATCTCACCTCCAAAACCCCCGGCGCGCCCTCCGCCCCCGGCATCCACGACACTCTCCGCGCAGGCGTCGGACCCTCTCTCCTCTCTACGCCCCTCAGCACCTCTTCCAGCACCTCACACATACCCTCTTCCTCGCACCCACTCGAAGCCCGTCTCAAGAAATGGGAAGAGACGCAACTTTCCCTCAAGATGGAAGGTCTACGTCGGACTTTTGGTATCGCGGAGCCTATTAGACGAGGAATGGAATTGAAGGTTGTCAGAGAAGGGGAGTGGAGACCGGCGTGTCTGGGGGGAGGTAGTGATAGAGGCGTCCACGAGGATATTCTGAGGGGTATGGATTGTGATGTTAGTTGGGAGGATGTGTTTAAGGGCGATGAGATGGGCAGAATGGAGTTTCACGATGAGGTCGAGAGGAAGGTGCGTATGCAGTGAGGCAACTGAAGGGATTGGATGTGGCGGGTGAAGGGTGGGTTGTGGGCGGATTGGTGTAGTGAAAACGGAAACGCTTTGTGGGCAGGACGAGTCTATCAATGGCTGCTTTGACCTAGTTGCAGCTGTGACGATAGGGCCATGACAGATGAGGTTTCTCGAGGATGATTTGATAGCTTGTAATATCAACCGTACTTTGAATGGCGTTGAGACTCGCAATATGCCATAGATGAATCGATCATGGTTAAATAGGTTACTACCTGACTTTTCCTCGTGTCGTAGATGTGATCGATCATTACCTGCGGATGACTTCCAGCACCAAAATGAACAGGGGAAATAGTGGCTGCGTTGGATTTACTCCAGGGTCTTTCAAACCCAAGCTCAATCCATTGAGCCCAAATCAGACAGCAAACTAACGCTATACACGCCACGCACTCGATATGTCACATCCACTTTCTAAGTATACACTGTCTCTTCCCATTCCTCACCCTCACCCATAGTATGACCCATGCCTAATTTCTCAAGCATGCTTAGCCTCTCAGCTCTGACCCATATGTTGAGATCCCCAAGCCAAAGCGGTGCTTTGTTTCAGGCCCAAACCACACTCATAACCAAAGAAAACAGGAAGTGTGTACCCGTAATGCCCCGTCCCCTCATAGTCCTCTCCAAGCCTTCCATTCGAGTGGACTAGACTTCTCCTCGTGCCAGCAAGAGTCCTGTTTGTGCGTACATGTCCAGCCTGGTGGATTTGCTGGGTGAGGTTCATTTTGATGATCCATAGAACTGAATCCGGTCCGATGCGATAAAAGTGTCGGGATAGATCGATGGCTCTTTATTGTACCACACACCGACATCCAGCTGTAGCCTCTCCGCCTTCTCTTTCCCGTGACAATGCTTTGCTCTTCGATGCGTCTTCTTCATCTACGATATCTTGAGGTCGGACAGTCATGTGTACTACGTTAGCAGTTTCGACATTGAACTTGCAATCTGGATTAGAGAAAGATTAGCATATACCTTACTGGCAACGGCACAGATTGCAAAAGGGCATCCACAGATCCAACGTACCTCTCAATGGAGTCTTATCATCCAACAATCTTCCGAAGTAAATCAAACGTATGCTACTCGGGCTACTCGGTTGAGATTCCCACTCTTCCCTCCATTCCCTTAAAATTAATTCCTTCAACGTGTACACACTGATGCTGAATGGATCCTTCCTGCCACCCTCAGTCACGCCCGGCACAGCTACATTTCGCTTCGTTAAGTACTTCTCGTCGATTCGGTATGGATGCCGAGCCCCCGTCCCAAGTAGTAATGTGATTGTCAAACTTGTCCCAGCTTCCGCCACTGCAGGTACTGGTGCAGCAATGCCATCTACAGATGGACCGATAGCCACTGAATCCAACCTTTGAATGGCAGGCGGAGAGCCCGACTCGCCAGCCTCAGTTGTGGTTCGCTCCTTGGTGAGTTTTGGTTGAGGAGCTGTTATAGACTGTGAAGACTCGCCCACGGGTTCTGGTCTCGAGTTCTCATCGACAGGAGCCGACTTTGATGAAGATGTAGTTGGTAAGGAGGTGCCTATGGGCGATGAAGACGGAATCGAGACATCATTGAGGACGCCCTGCAAGCCCGCACCTGCTCCTGATTCTGCAGCCGACCTTTTCGAAGAGTCAAGATTGCTCATTTCGACAGGAATATGAGATGATGTTTGGTCGGTGTTGGTTATTGTCGCAGAGAGAGGCGCTGAAGGTAAGGCATGGCCCGCGCCCGATGTTTCCATGTTGCTATTGGCTGGGGTGATGCTTGAGAGTGGAGTGGCGTGGATGTGGATGTGGATGTGGATGTGGATGTGGATGTGGATGTGGATGTGGATGTGGATGTCAGAGATATCTATCCACCTGTACTGTACTTATACTGTACTGTACCGTGCAGGGCCGGGCAAGGCAGGTTTGTCTGGGATGGGGATTACGAGCTAGCGCTGCTACTACTGTGTTGCAGATTAGGGTGCAGTGCAGTGCAAAGCAGTGCAGTCAGTGTAGACGCGCAAGCAATCAATTCCGTTCGATAGAGAGATAGAGAATATTGGGGTACAAGAAAGAAATGTAGTCGCGCTGGTCTTGCTGGGGAGCGTGAGTTGTTTGTTGTCAATACAGTACAGTATCGATTCGACTCGACTAGAAGAAATAGAAACAGATGAACGGACGAGGTTGGCAGGGTAGGTACGAAGAGGAACGAACGCCAACACCAACAACACCAACGCCAACGCTCGCCTGCCTTTCTTTCTTTCTTTCTTCCTTTATTGGGATCGAATCGGTAGGGAAGCAACGAACGCTATGCCAACCCGCGGTTTGAGGTGGAAACCTCGATCTGCTGCTGCAAGTTGTTTACAAGTAAGTACGACATGGGATGGGATGGGATGGGATGGGATGGGATGGGATGGAATGGAATGGGTTCAAGATCAAAAGCCAACCGCAATTGCAACTCCCCAGTGTCTTGGCTCGTTCTCGGCGTGCTGTCAACTCGACAAATGAACACCGCCATTATTACCTTCTACTTACCTACCTACTACTTACAATAGTACCTAGGTAAGTACTTATAAGGTACTGTAGCAGCTAGCTGATCTCGGCTTCGTGCCGACCCCAGCCAGCCCGAAACCACATCTCGAGCTGCGGGAAGCCGAGACGATCCACTTAGTACCGAATTAAGTAACGAGTGGAAGCACCTACTCTATCTATGCCTGAGGATCTCCCTTCAGACTATTTTATTCTACAAATACAAACACCAATGCCTCTACAGGATGCCATGAAAGATACTTCTATGGTTCTCTATTTTCTAATGCATGAAGAGTGTAGTAAGAAGGTCATGCGATGTCATGTTATATAAGTCAGGTCAAGAGAAAGCGCAACCCACTCCACTCCACTCCACTCCACTCCACTCCACTCCACCGCAGCGCCAATGCTGGATCGCGGCATCTTGGAAGCAAGCGGCGATAGGCCCGACCCATTCGATATCTGGGGAACTACCTCTTGGCGTGAACTCTGGTGTCGACTCGACTGCTAAGCATCACATGCTGGTTTGATGTTTATGAGAATAGTCTTTAATGGCGAGCATTGCCACGAAATAATGATGTTGTCTATCCTACACAGCCACCGACTCAAAATCCTACTTGGTCTGCTATCCAGGATGCGAAAGCAGTAACCTCCCGCCCGCCATTATTCTCTTGCCTAGGTAGCTACAAATTGGCTTTCTCGATTTAACTGATGCATCAACAGGTTTCGAACAATAAAAGGTCAATACCGGAAAACCTACAATTCCCTTGATCGGACGAATCATACTATCAAGTGGACATGCTTAGATATATGTCCTGAGAATGTGCCATCATCATGTTTTCGCAAGCAACAGTAACTCTTCTACAACCTGGAGTGGAGCAGCACATCAGCGACTCACTGGAATGTTTGTAGACCCATCCCAAGCGAGGCAGGTCTTTCTTCCATGCGACTTATTCTTTGCCTGATTCAGGGTCCTCAGACTAAGGTTGCTAATCTTTGATCTCTGATCTCCGATTCAAGGATTCTGATCTCATCTTCCTGTATTTAACCAGTATGGCTGAACATGCATGCATCATGCTAAATGATAAAATATCGAGCCTGGAGAACAACGGGTCAAGGAATAAGCTCTATGTTCCGCATTTCAATTCTAGAATTGCTCTACATGTTTGATCTAGTCCTTCTCATCTTAAATACATGTTCCAATCCTAGATTCGTCCGAGTAAGAAGCCATCCTCGCAAAGCTCGCTCATACCACCTCGGTGACATTCTGATCAAAGGAGCCTCATGCAACTATCATCGACACATCATAAAGAGTCACAATCACAACACGGCTCCTCTATCATCTCACTACCCCCGTGCATCTCCACATATCTTCATCCAACATCTTCACAACTTCGCCTTCCGAGATCTCGCTTGTCTAAACCTCTGAATCCTAAATCATCAAACACGCATCAGCACATTCTCCACATCACCCTAAGATCAAGAGTGAAGGCAAAGGTAAAAACAAAGACTCACATCTCCTCACTAGCAACCTCAAACCTCACCTCCTTCGCCCCCTCCCAAAGCACACTCTCCCCCAACATCCTCAACTCCTCCAGCCCCTCCGTGATGGTCAAGAAGTGATTCCCGGCCAGAACACCCATCTTACTAGCAAACTGGCAGCCTTTTCCGCAAAATCAGCCACCCGAACTCCCATTTTCCAGAAAAAAAAAGGGAAAAAATTGCCAATCAAAAACAAGACAGGTGAGGAGCGATACGTACTCCCGTAAGCAACGATAAACTCCGTCTCGCTCGCTCCCCCGGGATACAACAACACTTCCCCCGGCGCCGGATATGCTGTGTTGTTCTCGTACGGCAGGCTCGCGAAGAGGGCGTTGCGGGTGCCGAGTGGGATCCAGAGACCTTCGCCGGACCAGCGGACGTGGATTACTTTTTGGGTGTAGGGGAGTAAGGAGAGGAAGGTTGAGACCGTGAGGGGGGCGAGAGGGGAGAGAGTGGCTAGGAAGGCATGGGAGGGGGTGGTGATGAGGATTGGTGGAAGGGGGGAAGGGAGGGGGCACATCGTGAAGTGCTGGTGGTGGTGATGGTGGTAGTGAATGTGGTGTTTGATAGGATAGAGAGGCGAGACTTGTTTACTTTTGAGGTGAGTCGAGAATTGGTGGGTTGTGGTAGGTGCAGTGATCATATGGGTGAGGAAAATATTTTGAAATTAAAAAGGTCAAGGGTGGGGGAGTTCAAGGAGTCGATGAGGTTGAAAATTCCGGCATTTCGTACAGCTCGTCTCATGTTTGAACCTAACATGACGACATTCACGCTTTGTGTATGTCTAGAAAAGAGACAAGATGTGGGGTAGAAATATGGATAATGATATCCTTGCAACCGACCAGAAAGGTGTGCAGAAAGAAGAATCGCGACTGAAATGTACAATAGGCAATGATCAAATGGGGGATGAGAAAAGAACACGCCTACAACAAGACAACAGAAATGATCGGTTCAGCTGTACCGAGTGAAAAAGGTAAGTGGAGATATGACAGCCATCGTGAATTGTAAACAGCCAACATCAATCGTGAAATGGTTGCTCGCTTTCGAATTAGGATTTTTGGTATCAATAGTGCTGCTAAGCTTCCCCAGTCTGCTCTGCGTCTCTCAGCTTCTTCAACTTCTTCTTCTCTTTCTTTTTCTGCCTCCTGCGCTCGGCTGCATCCATACCATCGTCCTTCTTAACACTTGTTGTGCTGTTTTTCTCCACGCCTGATGGTTCCACGACGGGTTTTGGGGTTTTGATCTTTGCCGCGTTTTTCTTCCTCCCGACAGAGGGTACAAGCTTGCCATCCGCAGTTTCTTCGCTCATTTCGAGTTTATCCTGATCATTCTTCAAAAGTGCCAGTAGAGCTTTGTTAATTTTGGTAACGTCCTCCTTGCTCAAATCAGCCTTGTGAGCTGCTTTTGCGGCGAAAATTGGTTTCTCCTCAATCTCCCGTCTTTTCGATATGAACATGTGTTTCGTATCTTCTTCCACCTCCGAGTTCGATTCGTCTTCTCCCTGGAGCTCAGGAACGGGCGCAGTATTCTGACGACCCTTGAATTTCTTCGCCCTACCCAAGCTAGACCGACCTCCCTCTTCCTCACTACTCTCTTCCCTCATTCTCCGCTTCGCACTTGCAGCTTTCTCCTCCGCATCTCTCGCCTTGCTTGCTTTCAAGCCTTTAGTAGTGAACATCTTAGCTCGAAGTGCCTTGTTCCCCCTTTCGGATTCGGTGACCAGGAAGTGCGCAGGGATTTCAGCTCCTACACCAAGATGCGGAGGTTCATTTCGGAACATAGCTGCATCTTCGGCCTCCAGTTCTTCCTGGGTCTTCTCGGGCTTTGAACTGGAAGCTGAGGCTGTCCAGGACTTGACAAGAGCTTCTCGCTTTGCCATTGCCATTGCGATGCGATTAAAACTGATGGCGAGTTCGTCTTGAGTCGCCTTTGCTGATTTTAACCGCTCTTCGGACGCCATGTTTCCGATGCTCTGCTGGTGGTTTCTGCTTTGGTGAGAGGTTGAATGTGCTTGAGAAAAAAGCCGTCGCGCTTCTGCGCAAAGAGGTCATCGCGAAAGGTGGAGTTTACACGTGTGGAAGGAACGCCAAGAGTTTCTTGTTCTGAAGTTCTTGGTCCCCGTACTCGGAAAGCTCTCCAACCCGTCCCAATCCATAGGTACCAAGAAGCCCTTGAATTATATCAAATCCTCTCCTTTCCTCAATTGACGGCTTCGTGTTAATCACACCTCCCGTCATTATGTTCAAGCTCGCAAGAAGCAGGCCCTTTGCGGCTGCCCTCAAGCCAAGCAAGGTAAATCAACTGCGCGGACCAAAAATTCCCGTTCCTGGCCAGCAACTTGCTAACAGCTCTAGGTCTTCTCGTCGTCGCGATTAGCTGGTGTTGCACAACAAAAGAGAGCTTTGAGCATACACGAATATCTTTCTGCGGATCTTCTGAGACAGGTATGCGAAACGATGCTTGCGGTATGGATATGAAGCTCATAGAAAATAGTATGGCATTGGTGTTCCCCAAGGCTCAGTTGCTAAATCTGCTGCCGAAGCTGAAGCCATCGCAAAAAAAATTGGCGGCGATGATATGGTCATCAAGGCACAAGTTCTTGCTGGTGGACGAGGAAAGGGCACATTCGACAATGGATTGAAAGGGGGTGTCCGTGTTATCTACTCTCCAACAGAGGCCAAGATGTTCGCAAACCAAATGATCGGTCACAAGCTTGTCACAAAGCAGACAGGTGCCGCAGGACTTATCTGCAACTCGGTCTACATCTGCGAGCGGAAATTTGCCCGTCGCGAATTCTACCTGGCAATTTTAATGGATCGTGGATCCCAAGGTCCAGTTATCGTATCCTCGCCGCAGGGAGGTATGGATATTGAGACTGTCGCAAAGGAGAACCCAGAAGCTATCACCACTACTTACATCGACATCCACACCGGTGTCACTGACGAAATCGCCCGCAAGATCTCAGTTGATCTCGGTTTCAGCGAGCAATGTATTGAGGACGCCAAGGATACCATCCAGAAGCTCTACAAGATCTTCATGGAGAAGGATGCTACTCAGATCGAGATTAACCCTCTCTCGGAAACTTCTGACCACCAAGTTCTTGCCATGGATGCCAAGCTTGGATTCGATGATAACGCTGATTTCCGTCAGAAGGAGATCTTCTCTTTGCGCGACACCACCCAGGAGGATGCCGATGAGGTCAAGGCTGCTGAGAGCGGGTTGAACTTTATCAAGTTGGGAGGTGATATTGGATGTTTGGTCAATGGTGCCGGTCTCGCCATGGCTACCATGGATATCATCAAGTTGAACGGAGGAGAGCCAGCCAATTTCCTCGATGTCGGTGGTGGAGCTACCCCTCAAGCCATCCACGAGGCTTTCACCCTCATCACTAGCGATCCCAAGGTCACCGCTATCTTCGTAAACATTTTCGGAGGTATCGTCAGATGTGACGCTATTGCCCAAGGTCTCATCAGCGTTGTTGAGAGCATGAACCTCAGCATTCCTATCATTGCCAGATTGCAGGGCACAAACATGGAGGCTGCACAGAAGTTGATCCAAGATGCTGGTCTCAAGATCTTCGCCATTGATGATCTCCAGAACGCTGCGGAGAAGGCAGTGCAGTTTTCGAAAGTTGTCAAGATGGGTACGTCGTACTTGAAATCAATTTAGGGGATAATTGCTGACAATAAATAGCTCGTGACATTGACGTGGGAGTTGAATTCTCGCTTGGTATTTGAGCGATTTAACCTCTTTGGCGCGTTTCCTTGTGTATTGATTCCCTTGCCTTTAGATGATAGGCGAGTATGTATAATGCAATCCGTTTTTGTGCCACCTCCAATATGTACTACCTCCATGATTCGCTGTGCTTGCAGGCAGTTTGAAGTATATGCCCTCTTATGTAATATGTTATTTTTGGAAATCTTCTTCTCTGTGGTTCGTCGCTACAGTGCCATAATCCTCAACTCGACACTGGCCGGGAAAGAATGCGCGGCGGTACCCCAACTTCATCCCAGAACCAGTCTTGTGGTGCATAAATAAATAGAATGGTCGCAAATGCAGCCTTGTATCGAAGTTTCGAGGCTCACCGAGATCTCACGTCCATAAAATCCGATTCTGATGACTCACTTTCTTTCGCAAAGCGTAAGACATTCTCCGTCTGCCATCCACGTCCGCCATTCAAGTCCAGTCAAAACATCACATGACAGCCTATTTAGGCATCATCCCACCTACAACAATAACAGTCAAGCGCGAAACATGAATGTGTGGAGTCAGTCCAGATGTTTTGAATGGAGAGACTACTTAAGACATGGGTGTGCTGCTGTTATTGTTCCTTCCAACGCGTTCCGACTTTATTGTCCTGTAATAGACAGGAGAAGTTCTGGTTTCGCGGAGCCCGCTTAGGGTAAGTGTTGAGATTCGCTTGCGAAGTCGAGGGAACTGTTGATAACAGACCGTAAGGTAGTCAAATACTTCATAATGTAAGTCGGGAGCAAGCGGGATCCCTTGTGGTATCGGCCGTACATGGTATGGTACTCGCTCTGCGAACCGGATTCCCGTTATTCTTTCCTCTTCGGCCTTCGTCTCATTTGAAACAGGATTTTCTTGTTGTTGTCACAACAATTCACAAGTACTTATTCAGACTGAGACATTCAAACAATCACTCACACCATGTGTTCAGACTCCTTATCTTGAGCATTCGGTGCTCTGAACCTCACCACCCCTCCCTTATCAAGTTGTCTCCGTCTTCCGCATCAATAGCCTCCACATCTCTTTTCCTTCCTTATCCTCCTCCTCCACAACTACCAACTACCAACTTCACTCCAGCTTCAACCATGCCCTGGAATCTCAGCTACAACCCCTTCAACCCTCTCCTCCACCTCCACTACCAACCATCACCACCACCCGCAAGTTACAGACCTCGCTACACATCCGAAAATCCGTCTCCCTACTACCTAGAACAAGCGGCCTTCTACCTCCCACCAACGCGCTCCGATCCATTCGCTCTTCCTCCTCCACCGCTTCCCTCAATCTTCACCGGGTTCCATCTTGAAATCCTCACCATCTCTCTATACATACTGAAATTCCTCCTCGCCTTTCTTTTCGCCCTCCTGGGCTACGTCCTGGGGATGCTTGAGCTCGGAGCAGAGGTTTTTAATGTTGCGTATGAGGCCTTTACGTCACAGGAAATGGCGGCGTTCGCGCTGGCTTGGTGGTTGGTGGAAAGGTTGCCGGGGTGGAAGAAGAGTGTTTTGGAGGAGATGGCGGCGAGAAGGGGCTTGGGCTTGGATGAGCCTGTCTACACGGTTTTTTTGGCAGGGAGAGAGGCGTTGGGAACAGGGAGTGTGAGGTGGGAATAGTTTTCGGTGTGTTTGTTTTGTTTAGAAGGGAGGGAGTGAGGAAGGGAATTTGGTAGAATGGAGTCTGGAAAAGAGTGGGGAGTTTGAAAGTTTGTATTTGGTTTATTTGCGGTAAGCTGTGTCTACGGACGTTGGAATTTGAAATCGAAGACGTTCTCCCGTTGCTCTCTTATCGGTACTGTGAACACTTGCTAGATTCATTTCCACATCAGTTGGGTATTTGATAATTGTGTATTCTTGTGGAATGTGAAGTCTTCAAGATCTGTGGCGTGATGCGCAAATCAAGTCTGTTGACATCTAAGTACAAGCTGGTACAGTCAAGATATTTCCTGGACATGTTAGCACTCGATTCAATCTTCAGATCATCAGAAAAACTTACCTCCATCAGGGTACACAACCTGTCCATTCAAAAACACACCTCCCGGTCCCGCAAGGAAAAGAATACAAGCTCCCATATCAGTATCATGTCCATACCTGCCCGCTGGATTACTAGCCTCACTATCCAACTGGCTCTTCTGATGCTCATCACTCTCACCAGCCGTCATCTCGCTTGGGAATACACCTGGTGCGATCGAATTGACTCTAACCTTCGCTTCGACGAATGTGGTAGCCATCATGCGGGTCAAGTGCAGGAAAGCAGCTTTAGATGAGGCGTAGGCAAATTGACCATTAGAACTACCTTTCATGACGCCGGAGATACTGGTGATGTTTACGATGCTAGGTGAGAAGCCGGGCGTGCTAGAGAGGGATTTGGAGAGGAGGGGGAGGAAACCTGCGGCGACAAAGAATTGAGAGGTTACGTTCGTTTCGAAGGTGGATGCCCAAGCTGACGGGTCGGATTTCATCAGATGGTCAGAGATAGATTGTGCGGACTGGTGCATGTTAGAGGAGTGGACTGCTTTTGGACAAGCGCAATCGAATAGTGTGTGAAGTCATGTAAGTATGAAAACATGTAATATGTGACTTGCCTTGAAATCCGGTTTGCCGTTCGAGTACTTAGTGTTGTCATCTCTCGCAATCCCGGCATTGTTGACAAGCAGATGAATTCCATTGTGCTCTTTTGACTCAACCTCCTTGACCAATCTCACAATCTCGTCCTTCTTGGTGATATCTCCAGGAAGGCTACATGACTCGTCAGCTAGGTCCGCGTGCAATTGCAGCACGATCGAGAACGGAAGGAAGCGACTTACGCAATGATCTTGCCTGGTCCAGAGTTGTATTTCTCAACCACAGTATTTAAGGCTTCCTCGCGTCGTCCAGTGATGTACACTTTTGCACCGTTTGCGACTAAAGTCTGCGTGATCATAAGTCCTATTCCCGAACCCCCTCCGGTAACCACGGCTGAGAAATTGGAGACATCGAAAAGTTTGGTAGATTTCAAATCCGAGTTGTTTGCTGCGCCGGATGCCATTGTTCGTGTTTGTGTAAGAGTTCTGATTGGGAGACTGGGAATATTGAATGCGGAACGGATTGAGTTGGAAGTTTGATGGGTTTTATAGAAAGATTTGAGCATTTTATTGATAGAGATGAGATGGGTGGAAAGGAGACTGTAAGAGCGATTTAAATATTGTGAGGATGGTCGGTGACCTCACACTTGTCTCATTGCATGCCATGACGTCTGCATTTTGAGGGTCTCTCGAATGTTAGCCTGTAAACAGAACATCACTCAAAAATTGAACTGAAGTTCGTAAGGTATGAGCGACGAATTCAGGTCTTCGGAATGCGAGTAGTCAGAGGATGGTATTGTAATGGAAGCGACGGACTATGGTCAGCCATCAGTCAAATGACAGACGAAATTCATAAAATTGGAAATGTTCCCTGTCAACTTCCCCCATGAGATTTTGCTCGATATCCCTGATATACGCATGTTCAAATACATCACACCTGCATCCCCAACATAGAGACAAAAAACGGCTATAGTATCCCGGTATTCTGTAGTCTGGCACATCTTTCGGCTTCTGCGATGGTTCGAACATTCATGATACAATAGACAGCCTTGCGGGCCTCATGAAGTGAGATTTCGTCAGCCTCCATCCAGAATTGCCGAGGCTCAAAGACAACCAAGTCCCAAATTCTCAAAAGCAGCAACACCACGTCAACCATGCCCGAAACCAAAACGAAAACCCAGAACTTGATCACACCTTTCCACGAAACTCTCAACGGTCTTGTCGAGAATCCATGCCCACATGTCAGCAACCCCGAGGGCTGTAAAAAGCGCGCAAGTGTAACTTTGATCCTGCGTGTGAGGCCGAATTACGATCACTGGCCTGAAACACGTAGCGGTGGAGGAGAAGCAGAAACAGGAAACGAAGCAGCCATCCAAAGTTACAGTACCCATGAGACCCTAGATCGATTCTTTGCGCAAGATTGGGTTCAGCATGGTGACCCAGAAGCGGTATTTATCAAAAGAGCTGCGCGGGTTGGCGATCGGTGGACTTCCCACGTAGCTCTTCCAGGAGGGAAGAGAGATCCTGAAGACGAAGATGATAAGGCAGTTGCTATAAGGGAGACAGTTGAAGAAATCGGGCTGGATCTTACATCCCCTCATGCGTTGTTCGTAGGCAATCTTCCGGAGAGAGTTGTCAGTACTACATGGGGAAAGGTCCCGTACGCAAGGTCCTGTTGTCTTTGAAATTATCAAGTGCTGACCGTTCCTGTGATAGGATTATGGTACTTTGTCCCTTTGTCTTCCTCTGGACTGGCCCAGAGCTTCCGCCACTGAGATTACAACCTGCTGAAGTGGCTTCTATACATTGGGTGCCTCTTCGAGTCCTCCTTTCCCCATCCTCAAGGACATATGAATACGTAGATGTATCCGATCGATTCGCACGCCAAGGAGGACCTCTGGCGAGATGTATCACAAGGTCAATACTTGGGAAGATGCGTTTCTCTGCTATAAGATTGGTGCCTTCGGAATCGATATTCTGCAGCTCGATCGCAGAGTTCTTTCCTCCTGAGCTATTGGAAATTGAGGCAGCGACAACGACCTCGGTGGGAAAAAAGCTGTATAATTGGTATCTTGGAGACCATGCAGGATCATCAGACAAAGCAAGACCATTGCTTTTATGGGGATTGACTTTAGGAATGCTAGCTGATTTCCTCGATCAGATGCCGCCGCATAATGCTGTCAAGCTGTGGTCATACCCAACATTTACATCTATCGATGTTCAGTTTCTCATTAATATTCTGACGGCGCCGCTGAAGAGGAGGAATAGACAGCGTCTTCAGCAGGGCGGTGTGCATAACCAGACTGCCATGGATAGTGAAACTGAGGCTGTTGCTATTGGAGATAATCCTTGGTGTATCGGCGGTTTGAGTAATGGAATGAAAGCCCCAAGTAAAGGTGTGAATCAAACGAGAGTTTATGCCGTGGGCGTCATGCTCGAAGGTTACTATGTCATGGCTAGACGAGGTGTCTGGATCGCTGCTAGCTTTCGTTTGGCTGCTACTATGGCTCTGGCGATACAGATTGTGCGAAGGTACAAGTCTTTCGGGAGGGGTTGAAATAATAGAATCTGAATGAAGTCTACCTGTTTGGGTTCACTGGACTAAATTAGAAACTGGAGGGGATCTTTCATAATGACAATCACGAAGACACGGACATCTAACCGGTACACTTAGTGGTGAGTATGAATATACCCTGTTGCGCAGATCTGGTATACTCTCCCCCAAAATTGCAGTAATACCAGACACATGATTGGATGTTAGTCCTTGGTGAGGCTCGTGGTGAAAAACAGACACAGTGTAAGGGTTTATTTGACCTAGCCACGTGTAGTCACCTTTACTTCCTGTGAAGGTTGTGACATGATCAGTCATTATCTGCTGTGGCTGGGATTCCATTCCTCTCGCATGTTACGGAACCACGCATCACGGAATAGCGCAATCACTTGGGAACCCGGCAGCTCGGTACAACGATAAATTAAAATTGCAAAAGATTCGCATTTTCGAAATGCTACGTTCACAAGTGTGAAACTGCAAGACTATCTACAGGAATCGAATCCACACACAGCCGATGGCGTTGCATCCACATGTTCCGCCTGAACACTGCACATCAGGCACCCTCATCTCATTGTCAGCAGCACAGATCCTTCGAGTATCTAATGCTGTAATGTCAAGAGGTAAGGCACATAAGGAAGGTTGTCGTAGGTGTTTGCGCTTGCACTTGGGTTGTGACCTTGGATCAGGAACTGCAAGTTGCAAAAATCAATCGTCATCGTCTGATCAGGGTTGTGGCGAACCAAGTCTCCGTGCGAGACGTCGTTGGTTGAGGTGGTACCGCTGTTGGCCTTTCCGGCGAAGGGGTTGTTCTCAGTGGCAGCATTCTTAGTCCACTGTCCATCGAGCGAAGTCGCGGTGAAAGAGCGGAAGTATCGCCCTCGACTGCCCATACACTCAACGATCATGAGGTACTTTTTCTGGCCCGCGACGGTGTAGACCTGAACGGCTTCGAACAGGTTGGCTTTGGTGTCGCGCATGACGACGGTGAAGGAGTTGCCGAAGTTCCCAGGGAACTTTCCGATGGGCATACTGGCGCGGTAGATGTAGCCATTGTCGCCGGCGAAGAAAATGTACATGTTCTTGTCGTCACCGATGACAGTCTGATCGATAGCTTTGTCGCCACCTGTGAGCTGGCCGCTCAGAAGAACATTTGCGGGGCCCCATCCGTTGACGTTCGATGGGTCGTTCGATGTTCTATAGGTGAACGTTCCCTGGCCCCACTGGTAGGTGAGAACCCACTTGCTGGCGAGTGAGAAGTAGAAGATCGTTGGAGCGACGGCGGTGAAGGGCGTGGCGATCTGAGCAGCGCTGCCCATATCAGCCCACTCTTTGAAGGGTGCGAAGGCCATTGAGCCATATCCACCACCTTGCGACTTGCTTCTGTGGTTCGAGGCGTACACAATATGATTGCCCTTGTAGAACGTGGTGGAGAAGTCCTTAAGAGCAATCCATCCGTTTTTGGGAGTGGCAAGCTGATTACTCGAGGTCCATTTGTAGGTCGTCGGGATAGGGCAAGACTTGTTATGTGTCGGGGCTCCTAGTGCTGCTGATGACACGACTGGAAGCACCAGTAATAAAGCAGTTGCAAGATTGTGAAACATATTGAATGAGTGACAGGAGAATAAAAGCGCGAGGGCGAGAGAAAGAGAAGATGGTGAAACGGTTTTGGGGAATTGACGACAGCCTTCTTCTCTAACTATATAAAACTGATAAACGGAGTCTCGTATGATGTGGTATTTCACGGGACTGACCTGGACCTGTCCTCAAAATGCAATTAATTTACCAGCAACATCTAGAAGCTGTCTGGCTAGGATGGCCAATTTCCACCTCCTGTCAGGGTGGAGGTGATCACCAGCTTCCGACACGTCTTTTCTCCACATCTGGAGGTCCTTCATATTAATTAGAATTCATCAGAATTAATCCAAATTAATATTCAGAGGGATGGGATGGAGCGGTCAAAGTAATATAAATGAACTCGAGCCAGCGACGTCTCCCGGGATCGTGGTAAGGACTACCCCGCCTGCAGGCGGAACATACGGAGTGCAATAATGGAAGTGTACCACTTGTGGAGCCGAACCAACCTGCTGGAACCTTATCGTTGAGACAGCTCAGGATAGGCTTGCGGTGCGCAGCACATACGGTCCGTACTGAAACAAGCAAGCAAAAGCAGTGATGGAAAGTGCCCACAGTAGGTATGGTGGAAACCGGAAGATATGCCAAATGATTAAACATCTAGCTATACTCGGTATGTACGGAGAACTCAATCTTCGTTTCCGTCAATAAATCCTCAGGAGAAGAGAGAAGCCGCGAGATGCGAAAATCAAGGCAGTTTCCTACACACCTCTGGGGATAAACTTACGTGCCTCTGAGCTGCTATGCCTCTCTATGCGGCTTCATAAACGCGATACACGTGAAGCGAAGTAGCAGAACCGAGGGTCTGAATATAGCAAGACCATTCTCAGAATGAAATGTGGGCAACATACTCAAGTATTCCTCGCGTGGGATGTAGTCCAAATCGTTCGACTTACTCCTCAATTAACCTTCAAGGATAGAAGTACAAGTTACCCCCGTCAAGTTACAAGTAATAAGCCACGGCGTCTCTCTGTCTCTCAGGCGTCTCTCTTGCTTAGAGCGACTATCACACCGAGAGTGCTCCTTTGATCCTTCGGGTGGGTAGGGTATCCGCCCCTCGAAGCAGCCTAACCTTCAATCGTCTGATATTTGCTATCTGTCATCTGCTATCTATTCGAAATCGGACCATATTACCTTCAAAAAGCGACTGTAGTAGTAGACCCGCAGGTGAGCAACCTCCACTTGTGCGTGCGATTCTATGGCTCGTGTCCAGTATTTTCAAGTTTGCATGATTATTCGTAGTGTGACAGGCGCATTGGTCTACGGAGTACTTAGGTGGTACTCGGCTCCGTGAGTCTGAACCTGTCGATAGTAGTTATACAGGGGAACTGTTGTTGGAACGACCCTTGATATAAGCCCTGTCAGGTTCAGACCCACGGAGAAACCGAGTAGTAAGGTATACGAAGGATGTTTCAGAAATGTCAGGGCATGAAAAACAATCGGCCCTAAGTGATGTCAGTTGTTGATGCGTTCTCGCTTGTGCTTGACTTGCCTTTAATTGGCGATTTACACTGACACTTCGCGAAGTTTCACGATTGGCGCGCATCTAGTAAGGTTCTGTTTTATATTATTACGGTGCGTACCCTCCCTTCCTCCCCGTATTACTTGTAATTATGGGTACTTTGAGGGTAACCTATGGAGGCTGTGTGAATGGGATACTAGGGCATTTGGCCAGTGAGAAGACCACGTCGAGCTACCTTGGGTCCTTTGTCCTCAAATTTGACCAGTTTTTGACCCGTGCTTTAAGCCATGATATAACCACTCGGATCTTTAGGATGTTGGATTTGACCCACTACTACAAGTAATTAGGGGGGGAGAGTTTCGGGATGGGAAATGGTGTTTATAGATTAGTCCACCAGTAGTGAGCTGAGCTTGTGTCGCATTGGCGGAGTCTTGGCGGAGTCTGGGGAAGATCCTCATTGAAAGAACTTTACTACCAATCTTCTGAGAAAATCGTCGGATTGCTTGGGTAGCGCCTTGGCTTAGCTGAACTCCCGTGACTGCAAAATGACGAACGGATAGAGGATATGTTTTCTAGCATTGAAACATTTTGTATGGTTACACGAGGCTTGTGTCATGTAGAGACTTACTCCGAGCAGGTACATATCGCAGAGGCGCCCCCAACGGTTCCTCTTTTGTCGTTACAGTGAAACCCCTGTTATAACGATCACCGTTATAACGATATTTCTATTATAGCGATATATTTCCACGGACAGAGCGTTTTCTCATACAATTCCTAATATCAACGATATCGTTACCAAATTGCCGTATATCGTTATATCAGTTCAGCTCGGTATGCCTCGAATATCAATTACAATTGAGCAGCGACGAGCTCTACGATAGGTATTCCGGAGTTAGTTTACAAACGTCAGTGATACGACAATTTACAACTGCTTCCGGAAATCAACTCTAGTCGCAGCTCCAATAGCTCTTCCGATATCACCTCAGCCAGCTGATCTTACACAGCTTTATCAACAAGCTTCAACAGTAGCAGATATCAAGGACGCTATGAGTTTAAGTAACTTCTTGAACCCCCCGGAAGAAGCTATAACGGACGCAATTGATATAGAGAACAAGCAGACTAACGACGCTTTATTACAAGAGATAATAGAAGATCACTTACAAAGCGAAACTCCAGAGGATGAAGACGAGGCTAGAGACTCAGTTCTAGAGCCAGAATACTCTATTCAAGACGCAAGGCAAGCTTTAAAGGTATTACTTTGCTTTACAGAGAAGTAAAGAACTATGAATACAAGTTATATACGAGTAATTAAGCGCTACAAGCAGGAGTTGCAGTCTATAGAGAGAGACTCGCTCTCCCAGGGTTCCCTTGATAGGTAGCTTATATAATACAAACTCGTTCCTTTATAACGATATATCCGTTATAACGATATTTTTAACTATCCCGAATCAATCGTTATAACAGGGGTTTCACTGTACTCGGTTTCTCTAGAAGTCTAAACCTATCCACTATGGATTGACAAGGGCAAACACACCAAAAACTCCCTGCAAACCCACTGTAGATAGCTTCAGACTTCTGGAGAAACTGAGTACAGTAGGTCTAGGCATGACCTACGTAAATTGATTCCAAAACTTAAATCACAAAATATCGAACTCTATAACTCTCCACATGCGGAACAGCTTGTTTCTCACCCGAGTAGGCCTTGAACCGCAAGGGAATACACGGCAAGTCACTAGTCAAGTACTAAGAATCGTGGGAAGGGCCAACACTGCCAAAATTTCAAAGCAGCTGCCATCAATGATACTCAAAGCGTAAACATGCGCGAATAAGTCAAGCTGGGGGACTGCTCGGTTGTCCCTCACGTGCGCTATACTGGCTTCTAAATACTGCCGAGCTGCAAAACCCGGCAGGCACAGAAACCGGCAGATTTAGAGATCAAAGTGCACACGCCTACAGAATGTCTTAATGACCAACTTTTATTAGGGCCATTGAGATATATCGCAGTTATCAAGTTTTTGTTCCGATTTTTAATTTGTTTGTTTACTATTCTGTTAAGGCAGTAGATTCAGCAGAATACTTGCATGTTGGTGGTGTTTACAAGTAAGCGCAGCCGACAGCTTGATTTATTCAGGCACGATTACCGACACGAGCGGCTAGTTCTTTCGACACCACTGACCATTTAGCAAGCTCCTCTCCAAAAAGAGGTCCAAGCTTGTTTCCCCGTTAGGACCCGTTGAGCGTACAGGACTACAATCCACCGTGAAGTAATGTTTCCGAACCAGCAACGAGTGACCAATACTCTCTTCATGCGGACTTGAGACGAATATGGCCAGACTCGGATGAAGGGTACCAGTAATAGAAACACAATCGATCGAAACACAATTCTTAGCGGCAATCGTCCTACTGTCATCTCATCATCGAGTGTTCCTAGTATCGCCATACGACCGGCATTGGGGACTCGTTTTTGGAGTTTCAATCGCACTCCGGAACGCCGGAACGGACAGATGGGTATTGAAGTGGTTCAAATTCAGATGCATATAAACGCCGGAGAAATGGGATATCTATTTCGTTTGTCGACAAACACTCATCTTATAGGATTCGTCGGAAGTGTACTCAAAACGAGTTTCTCCTCCTAACCCAGATATTTTTAGGAGAAGTGCTCTCGGTAGCTCCTCATTGATCGTTCCGGAAGCTCGAAAGTATATTTGCTACGCCTCAAAAGCCTAAATATTAAGGTGTATTCTGTTTTAGTGTAATTCTAGCATCGACAAAATCGTGTATTCTAGAGTTTTTACTCGAGATTTAGTCTATCCTTTTAGCTTAAACACCCCTACTAGCCAAGCTCACAAAGTGGACAGTTCAGACCTACGAAGAAACCGAGTACTACTCATACTCGCACAGTTTGACTGTGCAGAAGTCATACGGAAAGTTACGCCTGAAGAGCTAGTCAGGTGGAGCTGTTTGACCTTGAACCTTATTATTTAGTTTGTAAGCTTTCACAGGGCTGATTGTACCCTATGCATCCATCCCTTCTTCTTGCGATGTAGAACACCCTTTTGTGTGCATCACAGCCAAAAACTCATGCCGTCCCCCTTTGCCGAAGGATTAAACTCCGCAAAAAGCACGTATACAAGTAGCGGAACTAATCTCCCGATAATGGAAGCTTCCCGTTCTCCGAGAATGTCCCGTTTCGAAACCGTTTCAGAATATCGACAATAAAGGGGACTTGATTGAAAACTACATGTAACTGTTGCTAATCTCCTATTAAGTCGGTGTACCCTCACTGGGAAAATTTCGATAAGAGAATTACCATCATGAGAATGTATTCAAATAGGGGTCTCGTGAAGATTTTCCGCAATCTCGCCTGTTTGGTGTGCGACCACCGGGGATCGGCGTCTTATGAGACTTCTGTATGTGTGGAGTATCAGGAGCACCAGGAAATCTTAACAGTATCAAGAGGACATTGCCATTACAACAACATAATCCACACTCGCTTGACTAAATCAAAGAGCGAACCTCTCGAAAGGATACACACGTAAGGCCTAAGGAGGGGTATACCTACTTCCTCGAGAGTACCTAGAGAGATGTGGTAGGGGGAAGGTGATGAATATGCAAATACGAGGAGAGAGCAGCTCAAGCTCTAAGGAGAGCCGGCATGTTCTTGGGAGAAACATAAGGCAAGGTCGTGGGCTCAATAGACGTCATGTCGTTTAGTGTGAATATCCTCATCTTCTGACCCCTATGTGGCAGTCCCTAAGATACGCGTCGCGCGTATCGTGTTGTGCAAAGAAGCACACAAACTCACCTACTATAACTGAGGATGACGTAGGGAGGTACCAAATAGATTACATGCCTCAAGTTTAGGCTGACCCACAGTTTGGAGAGGCAGACCCGGGCGGGAGCTTAATCATAAGTCATGAACTTCCGAATGCATATTATTGTTTGAGAAAACGGGATGCATACTCCGTTGGGAAACATTCGACCGCTTCCGTAGAGATTACTCATAGATTGGTTTTGTGGTCGTAGAGAGGGAGGCTACGGAGGAATATCACATTCTACCAGGTGAAGCTTTACACCTTCTATTGTCACATATGCACATGTGAAGAGGTATCAGATCGATTGACCTTACTATACACGGTAATTGAAACAGCACCAGACAGTATTCATTTCTTTTTTTGCCAGATATCTATTCCATCCCATCCCATCCCATCCCATCCTATTCATCCCCCTAACGCCGCAAAACCTTCCTTCCCCACCTCCCCGACCGAACCCACCACTTCTTCTTCTCCTCGGTCCACATTCCCAGCAAAACAGGCTGCTGCTCAAGCCCCTCAATCTTCAAACCCTCCTCCTCCGGCAGATGCTTCTCCAGAACCCTGAGGGCCTTCGCGAGATGCAGAGCCACTCCGTTGGCGAGAAGCGCAGGTTGGCACTTGATGGCCGAAGGGCCCGCGAGAGAAGACGAATGGAGTCTGACAGTGGCATGTTGAATGTTGGGCAAACACTCGACGAGCATGGAGATGGCGGACCAGACTACGGAGGGAGAGTGGAAGGTGTTTGGTGAGGAGGTGGTGAGGAGGATGTTGTGGATGCGTTGGCTGTGGGCGAGACTGATAGCATTCATCAATTCGGCAATCTGAGGAAGATTGGTTAATTTTATCCTTGATAAAAGTAGTTGGAGATAGGTGTGAATGTGGAGTAAATGAGGTTCTACTTACACCTCCTCTGTGGCAACATCGTCTAGGATAATGGCGGCCACGCAAGATGAGGTATGCCTTGAGGACCTCTGGGCTGCTCTCCAGGAATTCCTCCACCTGTGTTCGGTACTCCTGCAATGATTGACACGTGAGCCTCAGGTAGAAACATTTTGAGCAAAGAAAGAGTGAGTGATAAGCACTGGATAGCCGAGAGTCCAATAAACAAGCGAGAATCAAAATTCGACATCTGGCAAAGGAAAAATCACATACCGCCTCGTCGTTCGCTTCACACTCTTCCACGCACGTCTGGCAGTATATATCCTCGACGTTGAACGTCCAAATCCTCGACTCTCCGTATATCTCCGCCAGCGTCTGAAACTCACCAGCAGTGACATCTTGTCGAACGTGACCGTACTCATTTCGGAAAGGATTGCCAGAACCGTTGAAGTGATCGACGATGTTTCGTTTGATGACAAGGCCGCCGTATATTCCCTGTGGTCTGGGTTTGCGTCTGAAAGTTGGGCTGGGAATGGACAGGAGTGGACTTCCTGTGGCAGCGGTGATCGTCAAGGCCATCTCTCCGTCGAGGTCTGGCAGGTGTAAATTCGATGATCGTGGTGCTCGGGAGTGTTGAGAAGCTGGGAGGTTGGGTTGTTAGCCATTTGAACAGAAAGGCTGTATTCGGTATCATTGTATTGAAAATTATAGAGGATATTGCGCAGGGCGAGTTTTGGAATGGAGAAAAGTTAACGTACTCTGCCCAGCATAAACTGGAGGAGGGACGTTCTCGGCTAAAGCAGCTGATCAGAGGTCAGCAAATGTACAGGATTGTAATATCAGGATAGCAAGGATATAACTTGCCAATGTTGTACATCTTGTGAGATCGAGTAAGGGTACCAGTTCCAGCTGCTAACATGTCAGTCATACGCAAAGCAAGCAGGAAGACCTTGGGTAGTCCCTGTAGTCGCGTAAGCCATTAGTAGCAATCAAGACGTACCGACACCTGATGGAGAAGATGCAGAGATTGGAGTAGCGGGGGTGCCTAGAATTCGGTTAGCTCTCGGCGGAAAGTATGTAACGGAATAGAACTGCTATTTACACTTGTTTGAGGGAACGTAGCTTTGGGTGACGGGCGAGGTAGGATGTGGGAGAACTGAAAATTGATTAGCACGTTCGAGGTAGAGCCCAACTGGCCGTGCCTTGATAGGAGTAACTTACACTCTGCAGAAGGTACCATTTCGAGGTCGCCAGGATGGGATCCAGCTGGGTAATTATTGGCATTGAATAGCAGTGCATGCGAAGTTTGGAATAGCTTACGGGAGACCAAATCTTCCATGCTGGACTGTGCGGCTGCGGTGTTGGCTGTATTCAATTTAGTATTGGCTCAGTGGTGCGACTGCCCTTATTCAACGGTGAGGTCTTCTTTTTGGGTATAACTTACCCTGATCCAAGGGAAGAGGACTGGAAACAATGACTGTGGAGGAAGCTGTTGAGAGAGAGAGTCAGCTAGTTGTACTTAATAACACTGAAAGAGATCTGCTGATTCTTCAGAGGCTACCTACACATTATTTAGGGACGTCAAGAGGTTTCTGA
Organism: Rhynchosporium graminicola; assembly: GCA_900074885.1. Taxonomy (NCBI): domain Eukaryota; kingdom Fungi; phylum Ascomycota; class Leotiomycetes; order Helotiales; family Ploettnerulaceae; genus Rhynchosporium; species Rhynchosporium graminicola. The sequence goes on from FJUW01000079.1 coordinate 60,457, forward strand.
GGCTATGGAAGTCTAAAAGGTCAGCATGTAGTGTCTGCAATGAACCACGAGTGATGTTTTGCTGGATTCTTCTAGGAAATCCGTGGAAATTGGGCTTCTTACTGACTCTGATGATAGGATCTGTAATGTGACAGCGAGCATACGGCCAGAGAACCAATAACTACAGTCTCGCACGCAAAAGGAACGGTTTAGGTGTCTTGTAGTTCGTAGAGGAATGTAGAGCGTACGTAACGTTGCTGAAGGGGAGACTTGCGGTGTAGTCGAGAATCTAGGTCGAAGCCAGTGCCGCAGAGAGACCTGAAGAGATCGTATGGCTGGGCAAAGTATGCTGTAACTATTTGAAGACAAAGATGCGTGATGGAGGGAGAGGTAGAGTGCGTGGTTTGACGATGGTGTAACGAGTGTAGACTGAAGATGTGCGAGGATGGGAAGTATAGAGTGTGCTTTCGCTGCTTTGACGATGATGTAACGAGTGTCGAGACAAGATGCGCGAGGAGGAATAAATACAGAGTGTGCGCTCTGATGATGTTGACTGAAGGATGCGCTGTGATGTTGTCGACGTTGAGAAGTCTGGGTTGAGCGACCGCGTCTGGTTGCCCGGCCGAATGGGGAATAGTACGGAAGGCGCACTTTGCCTCCTGCAGGACACATTGGAAATTTGGAAAGTCAGGAGAGTATCTAACGGGCACGCAGGGTAGTTTTATCAATAAATTATACGCACCCAAGTGGTGGGTGTTGAGAAACCTCGAAGTGTTTGCAGACCAGCTGGTCTCGTAGTAAGCGATTCGAAAGACACTTTTTGGACTGCACCTATTTTAGTACTTGCAGCAATAGCTTTGCCTGAATGGACGTGATTTATATGCTTCTGATAGTGCGATACTAGAAAAGAAAGAAAGCGTGATCGCAACTTTCAAGTGTTCGAAAGACTTTGAGCTGTTTTCACTTGTCTGGACAAGGCAAAACCTGATTAATACTTTGTTTGATAATCAAGAGTCAATGTAGTATAGGTCAGCGTACTCTTTCAAGTATAAATATACTATGTCATGAAGCTTTATTATAGTGAAGAGCTAGAATAGACGCTTTTGAGTACACGGGTCTAGGCTTAGTACAAAGTTTCATATTTAAGAGTAAGTTTCAGCATTCCCTAGGCGTTGAGATTAATTGAAAGACTCTTGTCATAATCGGCTTCTGGATCAACCAACTGAATTATTATAGGATTGGACCAGTGAATGATTAGGTATTAAAAGATGCCACATATGGGCAGTTTTGATGAGGATAGATGCAGACCTTTAGGTAGCAATTAAGCGAGTGCTTGGTAAACACCAGAATAATACATCCTGGAATTGTTTGTCAACCCTAGCTTGCAGTACAAGGAGCTACTAGACTATAACTTGTAACAAAGTGACTCAATAAGCAGTTTTATTTACTAAATTCAGGGGGTCATTGTCATAGGCATCACGGACGTTGTGACTTCAGCCCCTAGTATATGATAATTCATATCCAAAGCGCATATCACATTATGCTCGATTCGTGATTTTCAATCCATTATGCTCAATCCATTATGCTAAAATTAACATGGACTGACTCAGTATGCACAGTGACTTTCAATACTTCACCGTGGTAGATGCCTATTACTCAATTAAATTATCGTACTATGTGATGCACGTTAGTACACCTGACACACCTGACATGCTGAGCATGATAGGTAGAGTCTCGCCAGAAGTTTATAAGCATATCAAATTTCTGTAGATACGATATGCTCGGTGCTAGGGCTGATTATGATGTTACTGGCTATCTACCAACTCTGATGTTGCTCCTTCGGTCTTAATGTTGGAAACTTCACGTTCTCCCTCTTGGGAATCTATTACAAGCCTCTGCTACTTGATAGTCGAGGTGGCATACACTGTTCTCTTTTAAACTACGACTTGAGCTACTCCATCAATACCTGGTCTCATGGAAAAGCCTACGTAGGTGGCTGCTGAACTTTGCCATCCGATCAGGCACGGATCCGTGGAGGCAGGTTGAAGGTGAGTATAGCAACTTGGGTACAAGGCTCATTTGTATTTAATCAATCAGTAGTTAAAAGAAGACATGCAGGGAGATACTTTCAAACAAATCCTAAGTACCAGAGTAAGTGAGTTTTTGAAGGAGGCACTTAATGCCCTGTGCTTGACCGCAATAATGTGGGAATTCCGAAGACGCGTAAGAACTTGTGAAGCAACTGTTAATCCAATGGTTAGTTTCCTGAAATCTACAAGTCTCTGCAAAATCACAGACTCTACGATCCCCTACGATTACTACACAATGGCCAGAAGTCTGGAGGATTTAGCACTCCAAACACACCCACCACTCGACAAGAGTCGATAGGAGTGAGATTTGGTCGGCACGATTCGCGTAAATTGTAGTAAAGGCATCCATTTCAGGACTAGTTACCAGAGAATCAAGAAATTTCTTGAGGGTATCACAATTTGGACGTCCATTCATGACGCGTATCTGCAAAAATCCATTTCCCAATCTTTGCATAGCTAAGGCCTCATCCAGTTGCTGTGAAGTGTGGAACTCCAAACCGCGACCTGTTAGGACCCTTCAAGCCCAGAAGCACTCTCTTGGACGGATATCCACAATCACACCAGCCTACACTCCAGCTGACCCCCTAGCCTGGTTGCTCGCCTAGCACACCAACCTGATCACCACTCAGCTTCAGGTCAAGTCTCGGAATCTTCACCTTAACAATCTGCATAAGGCGGAAAATGTAACGGTGAGTGTGTGTTTGAGACATTTCTTCTATCCTTCCTCTCCGTTTCCTCGAGCTCTCGGAGTTCTCCATGCCGATCTGCTTTCGTCATGGGTACCATTGCTTGTCTGAAAGTCTCTTGTCCAAGATTTCTCTTCGGCTGAATATCAAACCGTGTCCAAATTCACTTGCAGGCGCAGGCTCAGAGGATGGCCTGAGCGAGGCGGACGAGCTGTGGGCGCCAGTGCCTTGTTAATTCGAAGTATTCCGGGTCTGGCCGTTTTGGCCACGAGGTATCCCTGGGAACAGGGGTGGAGGCTCAAAATCTCAATAGTAAAGTTGGCCTTGTTGGCCACAGCAAGGCTTAGCTGAGGATATGGCTTGATCAGTCTTTTCTGTAGGCATGAATCAGAGCTGATTGTTCTGGTCTTGATGCTATTTGATCTGGTGATTGGGGTCGTAAGGTGCCCATTTTTCTCTAACGAGGCATTCAATGAGACGTTTGAGGCTGTCGTCATCATGTTGTGATCAAGGGTTGTGTAAAAGCCGTCTGCTTTCCGCGTCCAGGGTCTATCGCCGCCATTTCTGAAAACTCGACCACGAGAGGTTGAACGGGTCATTCTGCCGTTCCTTCACATGCTAGTAATGCCACGAGGTGGCATCGCCGAACGAGGAAACCCAGCAGGCATCTGGGGTCTGGCAAAATAAAGATCTACAGCTCGAAACACGGACAGCGGTTGCCAGGAAGCAGAACTAGAATTAAGTTATCCACTGTGACAAAAAGGCATCCTTCCATGTGGAGAAGATAAGGAGAAGAAACAACAACCTTCTCCTCTTTTCCATGCCAAAAGTCCAAGCTTGGCTTGGGGACACTAATCCTGGATATCGGCTACTATGCTTCCGTTTTCAATAGTGGAGAAGTTCAAAGCAGGCAGTTGGCTAGAGCTGGAAGTCTGTGATGGTGATGTGCAATTGGTTAATTTGACGATCCGAAAGAAATCACAAAGCAGAGAGATTCTATCGATACAATAATCGTACAGTTTGATGGCTAGGGGAAACTGATTATGGGAACTTTTCGGTTGCTCTCGGACACCGGAAAGATGCAACTCGGAGAATATGTAAAACTCTAAATTACAGAACTTCCCAAAGAGGATGCCATGAGTCGGTCACCGCCCGATCAGGAACTGATTGTGCAAGCGCCAGAAGAGAGTGTCATACGTTGAAAGGAATCAAAAGAGGGGGAAACAGAATGATCAACATGTTAATCTGTTGAGAGATGAGTAATCTTGGCAAAATGTGAACAGGATCATTGATTGTTGGGAGTCATGAAGACTAAAAGGACTCGAAAACTCGATGAATTCTTCCGCATGAGGGGCTTCGGGCAAAACAAGGAGAAGTGAGGAGGGAGGAAGATAGTTTATGGTATGTCTTTGCACAGGAAACTGTTATTGGACCGTGTGATGTGAAAAAGGGTTTGAGTATCCATTGATCACCAGATCGTAAGGGACTTCAATAGACTTGTTCGCAATCCCACGAAGCTGGTACCGATGCGAAACTGTCTGACACCTTGATTTAGATATGTCTCGAGGCTCTTATTTCTCAAACGGAGCGGAACGAGTTTTGAATTGTGCAACGGGGAAGGTCATAGTTTCGGACCTCGGAATAATTCAAACATGAGATCTCAAGGCTGAGAGCACACGTCGGAACATCTTCAAAGAAACAGTTTCGTCACGATCTGATCACGTGATATAGAGAGATCCCCAGCGATGAAACAGTAACGCCGAACAGGTCGCGATTGGAAATCAAGAGCCGATTTGCATGGACAAATCAAGCTGCTTTATGGAAGAAGGGCGAGGAAAGAAAATAGTGCAGCTTGGCTACTTACCTTCGAGAGCTAGAACCACTACCAAAACCAAGCCTAGATTGAAAAGGATATATTGCGAAGCTATCGATCGGACTTGCTCAGCTGAAAAATGATAGGCGCATCGATATTTAGACGCCTCCGTCCACCTCTCTCCCTTTATCCAACTCGATAAATTCCAAGCCACATCTCAAGATAGACAAGCAGCAAACAAAAGTGCAATACCAAACGATCCATGTGGTAGTAAGCCGACTGCTACGAAGTCTGGAGACGAGCGATCATGTCCTCCCGTCGCTGGGAGCGAGGGGCTTTCGGACTTGGTCGCATTGCAGGGTCGCATTTGCAGGGGCTGATCGATGATCTGGCCAGGTTGAACATTGCGAATGAGGAATAAATTTGATCGCCCTCAAATTTCTCGGTGAGGAACAAAAGAAGGGTGAGTTAGATGATTTAAGATTGAGTGTCTGAGGAAGAGAAAGCTATGGTGGTGGGGTTTTGTCCATCGATGGTGCAGATTACCCTTCTGTGAGTTCTGATATATATCGTGTGACTGTCATTTCATCGGAGGTTCTTTGGTAGGAAGGATAGGGAATGATATAAAGAGTGGACAAGGCGTGTGAGGGAGTAGGCCACAAAGTTCGATTGGAGAAAATGTGGTTGGGAAGAGGCTTTTCCAATAATTGTTTTGGTGAAAAATGGTTAGCTTTCGGACATGCGTAAGGGGGAATCGGTCAACAGCATTGGTACACGAGATCGACGATAGAAGCATTTCATTTAATGGTCGTCAAAATTTGGCCTAAGAAAAATTGTCGCCCCAAACCATCCAAGGGGAGAACATATGCACAGGCCAACTGTTCTTCGCAATTCGCATAAAAGAAAAAGTTCTGATGAACGTATAGTTCCTGGGTTCTTGCGTGAGAGATGTGTATATGACGGGAACTCGCTTGACAGGGAAGTGACGGGTGGAAGCAAGGAGTCAGTGCGATCTGTCTTGTCTCTCTGGTAGTTGACATTAAGTCGATATGTTATGCAGAACGCAAGGGAGGAATAAAGATTCAGATTCCCGATAATGAGGCTCTGGCTAGACCAACCCATGCAGATCAAGGGAGACAGACATGAGACTATAAGAAAGTACTAGCGAGATGACGTTCGGATTGCGAATGCAAAAGTAAATAAGAACAACTTTAGCACTAACTTCAAGAAATCATGCCACTGGTTTTAGATCTAGAAGGCGACCACTCCACTTAAAGAAACACGCCAATTCGACTCACTCACACGAAATAAACAGAGAGAGGATCTCGAGACCGGATTTAGCGGTTTCGGTGGATGATAAAAAGTATGAAGTATTAGTGGACGGGTACCTGCCATATGTACCAGTTCCTGCAGGCAGCCTTCTGCTGCTGTTGGCAAGGCGACTCTCCATTGGAGAAAAAGATGGCCGGAATTGACAAACTGCACGAACCTACTGGATATACTAATTTCTCAAATCTCTGTGAATTAAATCATCCTAATTTTTTCCCCCAATAGAACCGCGATCTATCTTTCCACGTCTTCGCCTCATTTTTTTGCCATTTAACCTGCGTTATGTCAAAATAAAAAAGTGCCATTCACCTCAAGTTCCAGCGTTTTTATGTGTCAAAATCGGTCAGGTTTTTCTCCAATGGAGAGGGCGAATACTCAGAGCCGGTCCTCAATCTCATAAAGACTAGAATCCAAGACGAGATGACCGAAAGAAAAACCTCGAAGCGGCGTGTCTTGTACGCTAATCGACCACGGAAAATATCTAAAATATTCGTGATCCGCGCGGAATGTGTGGATCTCAGACAGTCGATCATAACCTTACGAAGAAAAGCACGTTGAATACCTGGAGTACCTACGCAATAGATGCGTGTAGCCCTCCAAGTTTCTTGTCCACGTACGAACGAACGATGGTCGGCGAAGGAAGAACGGGACCTTGCATAGTATAACCATATCTTTGGTTCGATATGCTGTACGAATAGGTACAGGTGTACCTTCGTACAGGGGACCTGCCGTATCGTGGTAGGTATGGAGTAACCCAGAAAATTGCTGCTGTTCCTGTGTATAGCCTGGACCGCTGTGACTTCCAATGCGGGATCTGGATCTGAATTTTGGGCGATCTGATGTAACCTCGAATCGAAATCCCGAAGCAGATGAAGATTGAAGTTGAAATTCCCAGCAGCTTACCTATTTAGGAGACCAGAATGACATCGGGTAAATGTCAACAGGAGATGCCTGTCCATTTAGCTTCCAAGGTTTGCAATCCACTCACTTCGCTTTGCACTTCGGGCTTCAACCCCAGCCCTGCCGATATGTCCCTCCTTGCAATAGTCTCATATCTGACAGCCCCATCGTGAAGTTTGAATGTTCTTTCAGCCAAATTCGTGACGAGTTTCTCCTCAAGGTTTACTGTCTATTGTCTATTGGTCTCGGGGCGCTATTAACATGATCTGAGGTTGCCCGGACTTTTGGTACGATACTTCATTCCGTTATCTCCACAATCGAAAAACACGTACCAGCTCCAGGCATGTTCCCGCCAGAATCTAGTTGTCAAAATATTTGAACTCACCGCCGTGTCAGGAGAGTATAAAATGCGCTCTCCGTCAACTCTTGTTTATGGACCTGCATAAAATTTGGACGATCTTCATGATCTACATTTCCAGATTTAGTATAGCTCACTGGCTCACTAGTCTGGTAGCCGGATGAGCTGATCCATGTATTATACTTTTCAGCTGACAGGTGTTGAGGCTTGGGACTGGCTGCTCTTTCTTAATGGAGGGATACTCGCTTCTCTGGCCAATAATCACCTAGAAATTAATACGTATTGAAAAGGGGTTCAAATAAGCCTAAACCTAAACCGAGTGCGCGGGCTCAGCCACGTCCTTTAAACATTCTAGTTTATTTTGCGTCGCATTTGCAACACGAGGTTTTCTCAAGAGTGTTATGTTGATATGCGTAAGAGCCGGCAAAGAATTTACTGGAGAAAAGTTGCATTATAGATTGGAGCTTTCATCCGCCGTTGAGTCCGTGTAGCGGTCCCGTACACAGCGGTTTCCTTACAGCACACAAGTCTACGAGACTGCTCGGCACGACGTTTCTTTCCTTCCGTTCTCGAATCCAGAACCTATTCTTGTGCAGCGTTTTCTTTTAATCCATCTTCCAGTCCATCCTTTCAAGCAAGACTTGCCGCGAGTCCACCACCCAGGGATGCACGGAAAAACAAATACAGTAGCTCAGCTTCTACCCAACAATATTCGAACACTTTCTTCCTCCATTTTTTGCATTTTGCTAGTTCTCGGGCTCCCCCCCGAACTACCATGTCGGGCGGCATGCTGGGGAAGCTGTCAAATCCCTGTCCTGTCTTTTCATGATCCTTGTTGCGTGGGAAATGAATATTGACCTGACACCCGTCGACTACATCCAGGTGTCGATCTTTTCATGAGTAGCTAGGGGGATTATGATTGGCTTCATCGGTGTCCCGATGGTGCGCGGGTGCGGTACGGCAACACCCTTTTCTACTGCATGAAGCTGGTAATGATCATTGCATTTAAATCATTTGGCCATCTTGGCACGGGTAAATAACGACGATGACTCGATGATCTTGAGGGAATGTGTAGATTGTATCTTGAATCAGTCAACTCATGCTCATTCGATCTATCGTCAGAATCAATGTTAGAAAGTTAGTGGATAATTCTTTCGGGATATGCTAAATAGATGGATCGGCTGAGCGAGTTCATTGGGAGAGGTACGCTCGGTCGAGGCCTTTGGAAATTCTCCATCCTCGATTTAATTGCGATTTGACGAAACAGAAGCACTGCTTTCCTCTTCAATTATTCCAGCGACGCGAAATGGATAAGGAAGTTCGGATGGTTATCAGTCGATTATTCGGAGGTGACTTGGCACCCTACCGGCACAAGCCGTCGACTAGGCCTTGTATCATATCATCTCCCGAATATGATTTGCTTGACTCGCATTGCGCAAGATGATCTTGGAAGGTATGGCAGGGACGATTGCGATATTCATAGAAATTGTCAATAACCATCAAAAAATTGAGATTCGTGCTGCAGGGTCAGAGGATGTGACATGAGATGAGATACGATAAACGGCGACAGCACATCTTCGAATTTTTCATTCCTGCTCGATGGACAGTCACGCTTGTCGGTAACTAATTGATAGTAGTTATTGGACTAAACCGATAAATTGGATCCAATCAGATCAAAATCGTCCGAAGGGAAACGCTAACGCCAACGATGATAAACTGATTTAGCTGGATTTTACCTTCAGCTTGTTCGACGACTTGTAAACTTGGGTTAGATCGGTAAATAGGCGACATTCATATATTCGTGGGATCACTAATTGAGATATTCATTCTCGCATTATTTTCTTTCACCGATCCCGACCAAGACTGACTGACTGCTCTGCGACTGCACATCCCTACTTCTTCAAGTGCCGGAGTGATCTGCTCAGTGTGCCGGCTGTTATGGCATCAACGCTATCTGAAAACTCTAGGGCACTGGTTCGTTTCCCCATCCGCATGCTTGCATTATCGTAGAGCTGCCTGCAGAGTACTGCATAGTTCGTCGCAGCGAGTGACGTTGGACGTGATATGACATGGTCGCCGGCTACGACTCCGAGAACATGGATGGGCTTGGAGGATAGCTGCATGACTGAGAACTGAAAACTGAACACTAAACTGTTTGAGCAGAAGTTGTGGTTGTGCACAGTACACAGTGCACAGTACCTAGGTAGGGTAAATAGTTGTAGTAGTCTAGTGGTTCAGTAGCGCTCTCGGTTGGTGTGTTTATATTCTCCGACCATACTACTGCGGAGGTAGTTGTACCAAAACAGCTACGTCGTCTGCACCTGTCGTAACATTAAAATTGGCTGTTATGATCATCGCCCTGCAGTGGAATATGCTGCAGGCTGTGTATAATCATGCAATCATGAACCAGGTAGGGCCCCAGCAAACGCCAGAAAGAGTCTAGGCTGTTCGCATTGGGATAGACTCTGAATTGGAATAGGAATTGGGATTATTGGGCGGAGGGGGGATTTCAAGACTCAGACCATGTGCAGGTGTCCACTGCGGCGAAGTTCGCCACGGCAGGCTCGAAAGAAGGACTGGCTGCGGGGGATTTCGCATGGCCTTGAGTGAGGCTGGCATGAGATTAGATGAGATGAGAAGAGATGAAATGGTTACCAGGCATTTCTCTCTCCCAAGCACGCCAGCAGCCCATGGCCTACGCCGCCTGTCTCTAGCTCTTTGGGCTGATGAGCGATTCCCAGCTGGGCCGCCATGCTACAGGGATGCAGCCACTAAAGCACCCGAGAAGCTCCCTGTAACAAGGTTCAGCTATGGGGAGCTAGGCCTGTCATGCCCTGTCATCTGCGCTGGACTTCTGCACTGCACGCCCTATACGACCCTGGAAAGGATTCCGATGTGGATTGGGACGTCTGTGTTTTGACGTCCGGGCGTGCAAGGCAGGAGATTGTACCTACTTCACGATTCACCCCTTTTGCCTCGACCTTTGCCTTGTCTTGTTTCGACTCGTCTCATCTGTTAATCCGTTTCTGGTCAAAAGAAAATCTCGTGGCTGCTTGTTGCGATGTTACTCTATTTCCTGTGTGGGTGTGTATGAGAGCTGAAGAGTCAAGTTGATTGAGAAGAGTTGAGCGGAGTGGAGTGGAGTATTATTATGGCCCTGGTCGAGATATCTGGCGTATTACTTTATTATATTGCCCCTTTGCGTAACTGCTATGCAATCAATCAGTAGTCAGGAAGTTAGTCATTCAGCTGTCACTTCCTGCGCTACGCACCGTTTGGTACCAATACCAATACCAATACATACCAACCCCTACTGCGATCAGCAGCAGATCAAAGGTTGTGGCTTTCATTCCCCCACCACACCACACTACTGAGTACACCACTACCGGTTTCTAAGCACACCCTCCACATCAAAATACGCTGCCTCGTTACTCTTCCTCGTGCCTAGTCGCAGGTCGCCGAAGCCAGGTAGACTGGACGGAATAGGACTGACTTGAAAGGCAAGTCAGCCAGACCAGCCAGGACAGGAAAGGGGGAGACCGGCCGTAACAGAAAGAATTATACAGGAGCAAGAAGGCTCGACTTTCCTCCTCAATTTCATTTGATACTTTCGTCGTCCCTGGCTTGACCTCAAATCTAAATATTCCCGAATTGGCAGCCAACTCAGGTCTTCCCGCGAATTTCGTCCTCTTCTTACAATTGTAGGAGCTGCCAAACTTACGATACCCTTTACATACGTCTCACGGCGATCCACCCGCTTTTCAATCACTCCGAGTTCGTTTCGCAAGTGAGGAAGATACTTGAAAAAGGAAACATTGTACCTGTCTGCAAATCTCCAAGCCATATTCAGCCATACCATACCTCTGGAATACTGCCAGCACCTCTCGGATCCAGCTCACGCTCTCCAGGAAACGCCATTGATGTCTGCTTCTGCTGAGAGAAAACCGAATTCCATGTCCACTGCACATTCACAAACCTAAATTTATGATCAACCCATTCGTGGTCACCCAGCCCGCATGTACCATAGTATTTTCCGAACCCCCCAAACGCCTTTTTTGAATTCTCCTGTCTGTCACCTCGCCGCAATCTCTATCTTAAAAAGGCCCTCTCTTCTCCACCGCTTTGATCTACATTCTTACATTCAGCTCATCCAAGGCCGAGGCACATTCGACGAAAGGCTGCATAGCATCTGGCCCGATAAGGATTCATTTATTCTTCCCCCGCTTTGCTCAAACCCCTCAAGAGAGATCGTCTCTTCACCGATCAGCTGGATTTACCTGCCCCAGGTTATTGTGTTGTAGTAGCGGCAGTGCCCAGCGCCCTCTTCCGCAAGTCACAGCATATTCCCCCACGCGCGAGTGAGATACATTAGACGAAAGACAGAAAAGCGGATAGACAGCAATTCGTCGGTACAGACCTGTCAGTAAGAGGCTCAAGAATTGGACGCCCATGTAGTGGCAAGTTACTTAAGGCTGCAATTCAACCTAAATAACATTATTTGAGGGCGTGACCAGATTGGAAATCTCAGCCAGCTCAGCCAGCAACAGTCTACAAAGTTACGGGATCTTAGTGGAAGTCTATGAGCTTGGCACCATCTTGCTCACAGCTATCTCTAGCATTCCCGGTAGTGTCTACTGTACTTCAGTTCACTTGCATTTGGCAGTTACAGGACTTCCAGTTCACGATTTCCACTAACTCACAACTCGGCTCTTCTGGAGACTCCTCAGTTTGCATTTTTATGCCTACTTTTCACTCGTTGAGACTGCTACTATTGAATGGCTGTAGATAGCCTGCTCAACTCTTTAGGTACCTAGCTAATGTACGTCCCGCCCTACACATCCTTTCCTATTTGTTTCGTCACATCCACATCCTTTTGATCTTCTACCCCCTCCCCCTTCTCATTGACACCCCTTGCTGGCACTTAGATGTCATCTGTGCGCATCTGTCTTGGGTCTTAGAACCCTCCGATCCACCTGCCTCTACCTTGGCAGCGCCTTTCGAGCAAGGACAAGGACCCTGGTCATATCTTCTATGAAGCTTGCGCACATCTTCTGGCTGCGCGCTGTTCGTTTACACTTACTTGCATGTCCCCTCCTGCTATTACCCTTCATTCCTTTCAACCTCTGCGAACTATCTTATCTTACCTACTGTCACCCGGCACTTTCAAGCATGACTACTAACACCTGTCGTTCATGATCAATGACGGCATAAGCTGACATTCTACTTTCCAACGAACAGGTTCATCTCACCACGGGTAGCTGCATAACCTCCAGAGACCCCCGACCACTCCCGTCGAACATCATCAGCTTCAAGTCTTTGTCTCTTCATCAGTAAGTGATTCAGAACACTCCCGTTGAGAATGCATCCCAGCCTTCTTCGGCCCCTATCGCTCTAATCCTTAGCCCTAATCCCGGCTGACCCGTATATATTCAGAACCATCACTTCAATACTTTATGCTCGGTTTCAGCTTCCCGAGACCACGATTCAAAGTAGAGAAACAGCCGCTTGGGAATTTGGTACAAGATTCGGATAGAAAGCGCCAACTGAACTTCCATAACTCAACGCTTCTTTCCTAATCTGATTTTCAAAACATTTGGCTCTCCGGTTCAGTTTGACACTGTTCGAGACCTGAACTTCCACCACGATCAAAAGCAGCAAAGTTCCATTTCTCAGGACGATCTCTGTATCATAGACCGTCTTACTGGGAAATTATCTGCACGAAGCACTTATTGGAATTAAGCTATCGACCCGAGCGTTTGGCCGATTCAGTCCGCATTTCATGGATCAGCACAATTGCACCTCAACCCTACGACAACATACCTGAGACTTTCGTTTGATCTTTGATTCTTCAATCACTGCTCGCAATCGAGGAGCTGCCATTACTACCGCCAAACTGGCATACTCAACGTACCGACTGTTCGTAGGTCATCTTTCCAGCTCCTGCAAGACCTTCTTGAACCATCGCTGACAGTTCACAACAGCCTGAGCACCTTTCCTCTAAAAGACCTGTCATACTCGACGACTCGTACGCATCGCCTGAGACTGCAGCTTTTCACGAGGAAGGGTACGAGGGAGGCCTCTTGGCCAGGGCAGACTCTCCGAGGGATCTTCTTCCTATGTCTGCCTACGGTAAATCGCTACCGCCACAACTTCATGGTATGTGTACGTGGAGGCGAAGTTTGAAACGCGTCCGTATGTTGCACTTTACTTACAGATTACTAGGTTTTGATGGTGGGCGAACTTATCCCGAGAACGCTTTCCCATACGCGGCCCCAAGCTATGCTTCCCAACCTCCAGGTCCGGCAACAACTACCGCACCAGTCTACCAGACGGCACCTCAGCTGACACCCATGACTTACACTCCGAATCAGGTGCGCGCTCCTTATGACGAACAATCTGGACCCTACTTGAATGTGGGAACGACAATACCTGAGATAACATCATTCGCGCCAAACAGAGGAATTTGCGGAACGAAGATTACTGTTTACATTACATCACTATACGAGTTATTGACAGACTCCGCGCCAGTGTTCTCTTTAATGTTTGGATCACGGAAATGTTCTGCATCTCTGCAGAAGGTAGGCCAGCAAGGGGCCGTTTGCTCGTACACTGTGGTTGCCGAAGCGCCATCGTTTAATGTCACGGGCTGGCACTCGCCAATGGTACCTTTATGTATGCTCATGGAAAGTGGCGATGGAGATGCAATTGAGAAAGTGGATGCTGGGCAATTTACGTTCATTGATGGACAGAACGAAAACAGTACATCTCAAGAAACTGCTCGAAAACGGAAAATGTCGGCAGATTCAGCAGACATGCGTAGTCCCATGAAACGATCATCCAGCCAACATTTGAGATCGAAGGACGAGTACAGCACTTATGGGTACTCTCAAAGTGAGGGAGCTTCAACCTTTTCACCATATCTTCAACCGAGCAATAATTACAATAACCTTGTGCCACAATACAATCGTTCCGTATCAGGCTACCAGGGTCAGCAAGCCAGGAATTTCGGATACTATGCAACATCCACTGTATCACCCCCAGCCATAAAAGCACATTCACCTCAATCGGCGAACTGGAGCTACCAAAGTGCTTCACTAGCACGCAGTTCCGGTATACAGACAAGTCTTGGGCTACAGCGGCCGGGATTGGTATCATTGCCAGCATCGTCCGCAAATCCTCCTCTTATCAGGACTTCGACTTTGCAACAAAACTCGCCCAGTCCAGCAACCACACCACACGGAGGCCATCCAGCCCACTTTAATGCATACGCCCTGTACTCAAACAAAGCAAAATTAGAAGTTGCGGGGGATCTTGAGGAGATGCCAGTGCATTGGTCAAGCGAGGAGTTTGACTCAAGAAGACGGCTAGTGCACTTCAGGCGTTCACAGTCCGGCAGCACTATCACAGCCAGCTTCAACGCAGTTTCTCAAGAGGAGCGCCCCCAGAACAGTGTGTGTATCAGCTGCATCTATTGGGAAGAGAAACAAGAATGTTTTGTTACCAGTGTTGATACGATCTATCTGTTGGAACACTTGGTCGCCGGCCGTTTCACAGTTGAAGAAAAGAATCGGATACGGAGGAATCTGGAAGGCTTCCATCCAGTCACGGTATCGAAAGGCAAGCCTGACAGTGAAGAGTTTTTCAAAATCATCATGGCATTTCCGGCACCGAAACCGAGAAATATTGAAAAAGATGTCAAAGTGTTCAAATGGAAAGATCTGACTGCCGCGTTGAAAAAGATCATCAGTAAATACGTACGTATCGCGAGCAAACCTTTGACATGACCTGCTGCTAACATTGAATTCAGTCCGCCAGCCCCTCGTCGACACTTCCACCAGCACCGACACTTCTTACACCTGTCAGTTCGTCAGGAGATTATGTCACGGAAGGGTCTAATGCGGCGATTTCATCCTACACAAATGACCACCATGGAGGGGTATCGCCTAGGTCGATATCAGGTTCGACTACTTCAACCTACACGAACAACATGCCGGCTCGAGGTCTTTCGACTCACGATCAGAAGTCCATGGCACTTCAAGGTGGTCCTCCCGATCATCGCATGCCACAGCACCCCCACGAAGGATCTAGCTACTGGCAGGGCGGCCAGCATCACATGCAAGGATCTCATCAGTATCAATCTCTGGGCAACCACAGTAATCGTGGCACATGGGATATGCTTGGCCAGACGGGTCCCACGACTGCCGGCGGCACTTCTGCTCCATTGCAGAGCTTGAATCTGAATTATTCAAATCATCGCAACAATCCAGCGGACTCGGCGGCGGCTACAGGGGCCGACAACAGAATCGTCAGGACAATATCAGCGCAACAGCAGCAGCGGACTTAGAATCAGCAGATGCCGCGTACGTGAGCTAGATAGGCTGGCTGTATGATTGGCGATGGCGGACGTTGAGGGTGTGGTCAACAAGTCAGATGATGCGGCCTTTAGCGCGTCTGAGTCCATGTCCCATCTCGTATTGCCTCACATGCGCAGGGCCCGCCCTACACACAACTTCTGCCTGCCAACCAACCTCGTCGATGTCTCGATAACGAATTCGGGTCATCAGTACCTCTCTAGCACAAGCGATATATTGGCATCAACGACACCGACATCCACATCGACGTTGATAACACGATGATACGTTCTTGCCCTCTGATCAGGTGGCTACCATCACACACTGGACACCCTCCTTATTGAGCGGACCGTGTGTTCCTTATTCGCAGTCAGCAAGATCCCTGTCTCGAGTCGCCTGGTCTAGATAAGCATTCTCGTTCCTTTATTTTCTATTTATCTTTTTTCCTTCCCTGGCATCGGTGCATCCATCTATCTTTATTCGCATCACACATCAATGTCACCTTGTTTATCTCGCGGCAGCAATCATTCAATCAGTCAGCAGATACTAGATATCCTATTTTTTGACACCACGCAATTGTTTGTGGTGGTGGGTGTTTTTGGGGGACTAGGTTAGACGTCAGGCAGGGGTTGGCAGCATTAGCGTTTGTCATTTTCTCGAGGCCTGGATCGGATTTGGTCGTCGATTTCTGGGTCTGATGGTTAGGAGTTTAACCGTTCCGGTGGCGGGCGCGGCGTGGTGGGCGTTTCTATCCATGTATTCAACGAGCGGGCTGCATTTTACATGGTTATGGTGATTGGGTGTGTAGCATACAACCCAATATCTGGGTCGGGTGTCGGTGTTCGTTCTTGTTGTAGTCTGTGCTATGTTTTTGCTTGTTCCTGTTCTGGTCTGCTTCGTTCTATTAATTACAGCATCATCATTACCATCATCTACATCATCTTTGCTTTTTGCCACCTTTGTCTTTCTTCGGAGCAGTATTAGATATCCCATCTTGTTAGAAGCTTGAAACTTGAGTTGAGTCTGACTGAGTAGACTGGCATATGGCCAAGAGATAGCCCATTTTGTACCTTTTATACCCAGCAGCAGGAGTGTCACAGCACTGTATAGCGTAATAATTACAATTATACCGATTGCAATCGAAATTCTGCTTTCCTGTCGACTTTTTGTATTTCTTATTGATAGTCCAGACCTCGAACTTCTATGTTCCGTTTCGTAATACATTGGTTCTGATGAGCAATATCGTCATCATAGACCACGTGGGATGGAGGGATTGAGGGAGACATCTCCGTGCCGTGTCTGCGAACAATAAATTGCGAAGGAACGAGGAGAGTGCACAGACACCAAGTAATGTGACAAGAATCACAAGATATTATTTGAAGAAACGGATATTCAAGGGAAGTGTGGAATAGGAATGGGCGGGGGAGCTGGACTCAGGCATGAAAGAGGAAGGATGATAAATAAATTCGTCTGTCTAGTCGCGTAATTATCAAATCACCAGACGTCGTTTTAAATTTTCCCGACCCACTCACCCTCGCTTACTTGAACGCAACAAACAACGTTTCTTCTCACACCTCTGTAGTGGTTTGAACTGGTGTCTCTCTCATATAGTGGTTCAGTAGTATGTCGCCTACTGAATTGCACTTTCAGCGAATCAGTAACACGTATATCCCTTCCCTTCCTTTCTAAGAAGATTTGCGATACTCTGTCCGCCCGAAGCGCTTTAGATGAAGACTGGAAGTAATGACATTAATGCGAAGCACAGTGAAAGATATTCGGAGTAATATTTACATGGAAGAGGTATCTTCATGCATCCTGAGGAGCAATTGTCATTTCTGTCAGCCTGGTGGTTGTGACCATGGGGTCGTTCTAAATGATGGGTAAAAGGCGTTACGAAAACAAAAAGCGCAGATATAAATATATGTAAAAGTGTGGTGCCTTATCCTCCTCGATTTCTCAGCTATCCGCATGACGAGTGATTGTCGCTCGACTACCACGCAAGTGCAAGGCGATGCACAACTCCACACCACCGAATCCTAACTGCTGCGCTGTTCGTAGTGCCGCGCATCAGCGACGCTTCAAGCACGGTGTTTATTAGTTGGCGAATGGGGATTAGGTTTTGTTTTGTGAGGCTTAGGAACCTTTGCAAGCGTTGTGTGCCTTGGAATTGGTGCGGGCTTACAAGTCGTTGTGTGCTTCGGAGTTGGTGTAGGTTTAGCACTCGTTGTGGGTTTAGCACTCGTTGTGGGTTTAGCGCTCGTTGTGGGTTTAGCACTCGTTGTGGTCTTGAAAGTTGGGGTAGGTTTGCAGCTCGTCGTTGTGTGCTTCGGAGTTGGTGTGGGTGTAGAACTCGTTGTGGGCTTCAGAGTTGGCGTAGATTTGGAGGTCGTTGGTGCAATTGGCTCTTTGTTATTGCCTGGTTTCCCGGACAAGATAAAAGAGACGATACCATGTTCAGGGATCGTGGCACCGACAAGGCCACCATCAACACTCGCATCCAGAACCCCCATGGTAATATTGGCCTGCGATGTAACAAATCCCGTGACCGATTGAGCATTGAACCCAGCGGTCCCGACTTGAACAGTTGTAGGAACGCTATTGGTGTTGATCATGATTACGGATACAGTGCCATCAGTATTCTGGAACGCCACAGTATTGACGCCAAGAGGAGCTCCAGATGTGGCAACACGAACTGCGTCAGGGCGTGCAGCGCGACTGAAGTGTGCATAAGCCCACAAACGAGCTGATGGAAACAGCGTCATGCCTTCAATCTTGATGAGGCCTGCATTAACGGTTGTCTTCTCGATTCCTTCCCAATAAAAGTAAGCCGAGACGCCGCCCTTCACAATGGCATTATAGATATGGTTCGCCCAGGTGTACCCATCACTGACAGAGCCGGTTGAGTACCAGTGTCCATTCCAAGCATCGGTCGTCTCTTTCTCCGTCAACCAAGTTGGGCGAGAGGTTTTGAGCGGAATGGTGGCGTCGCTGGAATATCCATGTCCGGTGATTCTGGCAATCTGATTTTCAACACCAGCGGCAATGAGTTGTGCAGTTGCGGGAATCATATCGTTCCAGCCAACCATATCACAGCAGGTGATACCGACAGATTCCAGACCTGCAGCAACGAGAGCGGGATGCAAAACCTTTATGAATTCCGCAGCATGGTTTCCAGAGGCAAGCATGGAGGAGTAGGCAGTCCTACAACATTGTCAGTTATTTATAAATGGTCCACATTTGGGGGACTCACGTGTAGTCAGGCTCATTCACGAAACCCAAGTAGCTGTAATCGATGCCCTCGGCCTTATAGAACTTGACATACTGGATCAAGAGGTGTGCATATGCGGCCTTCCAGTCTCCAGAAGCACAAGTATGTTCACCAACACCACAGAGATATCCTCCGTCGGTGTCCACGCCATTAGTTTTCATGAAACCAGGTGCGCTCCAGGCATTCGCGTAGAATCTCGTTACACCATAGGCTTTCGCCTGTTGTGAAACCCAGACTTGGCGGTTGTCAATCCCATCCCAGACATAGTTGGGTATTTGCTCCGGGCTACCAGGGCTGACAGGTAAAATGCTGTCGCCCTTCTTCGGGCCGGATCCGATGCGATTGCGCAAGATGGTGAACCCAGCACCTTTGGTAGGACTGAAGAGCAAATCGAGTCCATATGTTCGTTGCGGGACGGGAAGGTTGAAGAGGTCATATGCGCGACCGAACGCTTGAGAGATGCCGAACCCGTCCATCTTCTGGAAAGTTGTTCCAACATCGACAGTGATTGCTGCAAGAGCTGTTTGGGCACCAATGGCCAAGAGACCGAAACGAAAAAACATTATGCCGGAAAAAGAACTCAATTACTGATCGGAGAAAGGAGCGACACCGACCGATTTTAGAAAAGAATGTCTGAATAGCTTGCATGTTGAATGAAGATGAAAAGACAGGTCTATATGCTCGCGGTATTCCTCCTATGCTATCTTTCTGATAGTGCATGTGCTTTTGAGGGGCGGGGCACATCCCTTGTATTATTACTCTGAATCCTCGACATCTCTTCTCAGAAGCGTAGACTCCACATCTGACAGATCGAATGTTTGAAGTACCATGTAGACAAGGGTTCCAAGATGCGAAATCTCGGTCAAGTTCAGTTAGAGTTCAGATAGTGTCGAATTCCCAGACATTGACTCTCGCTAGGTCTAGCTCCTTGTCTACTCATTTTGCCGATAGCAACGTTCCTTCAAATAACCTCCTCCCTGCCGGATCAGGATATACTCCAGAGAGCAGTGTCCCAGAGCAAGCCTCTGTTTCTTTTATTCTAGCGCAACCATCTCAACTGGCGGAGGTAGGCGCAGTAGCTTTCATGCCTATTGGGCCACCGAATCTGGCCTCTGAGGCAATGTACGGTACTACTGTATATAGGAGCTCTCAGCTAGACACGTCCCCATGCCCCCTGGGAGGCCTCAGAAGAGTACACCTACGGTGTACCTTCGCTGGACGCAAATATCTATCATCATCATCACCAGAGTAAAGTCCTAGGCTTCGAACTTAGCAACTAACTATAGAGTTCGCGTCCAAGGCTGTCCGAAGGGTAAGTTCTTTAGAATAGAAAGCGAGATAGCAGGGACTTTGGGTTCTCTTCAAAGTCTACTTCATACAGGCTGGAAATAATGTACCCATAACGTCCGTGCACCCTTTACTCTTCAGAACGCTACACAATTCAGCTTTAGAGAAAACAATTTCATACCGAGTATAACTAATTTAATTAGTATTCTATACACACGTGAACCTTTTGCTTTTCAGTCAATTTAATAACGGTTGTAGATTGCTATTTCCTATGAGTTCACGCACGGATAGCAAAGGTTCGTTTTTTAGGCCATGTACGAAGTACTTTAGGTAGGAAGTATTTCCTTATCTAAAGGTAAGGAAGGATCAGAAGGGAAAACTACTAATGTATCCGAGCACGAGTACTTACTCAGTAATGATATGAACTTCGGAAAGCTCTACTACTTTGACCCACTTAGGTCTCGTGTTTGGCGCGGATATGCCTTTGGAGTGAGCGCAGCCCCATTGATCACTACATGGGACCTCGATCATTCGAGCCCTCGTCTGCATGGTGTTTCAAACATTTAATCAATCCGACATGACGGAAAGCTTTGAGATCGAGGTCCAAACAAACGTAGAGACACCGAGAGAGAACAACGTTCCACATAATTTCCCTTGAAGCCCTAATCTTAAAGCTTTTCCATCGACGACAACATACCTATGGGCCTGGGCCCGTTAAGCGAGCCAATCATTACCACGAACAAACACACTCTTGTACATCAAGCTTTCTCATGGCCAACAAGCTTTAGAACTTGAAGTGTGTTGTGGGCCTTGTGATACTTGCTCATTTAGAAATGTTAGAAATATTCCGTTGGTTGGGCCTAGCCACCCCCTCAGTTTACAGGGATACGATGGCGAAAATCCAATCAGCTAAACCACAGCGGTAGCTTGAATAAATCGCAAATATCGTATACATCAAGTTTTAAGTGTGTACAGTCTCCATCGAGGCTTTCCACTTCAAGTGTGGCCATTTATGCTTGCTCGGAAAGCTGAAGACTTTGCACATTTCCGAGTTCATCAAAACCGAGTTCTGGTCATCAGATCGCTCGGATGACTGACGTCAAATCTTAAAAGATGATACTAGAATCATCCGAAGCCAATGTGAGTTTCGGTAAGCTTGGATACCCGCATGGCCCGGCTCAGCCGTTACTCCAAAAACTGCACAGAGGCAAAGGGTACTGCAATTCTGTATCATGGAAGTACGGGGGTATAGCAATCAAATGTTGTCATAGAGCTAGCAGGGGATTAGAAGACTTCACTGTAAACAGCGATGTCTGTACGGAGAGCGCACTGACTCCCTCTCACTATTTGAGTAACTTTCTGCGAAGCTATAGACCTTGTAATTGCATTCACAAGTATACTGTAGTAAAGGCTCCTACTCCCCTGCTACTGCTATGAGAATGCTTCACAGCTGTAAATTCGTACATTTGTAGACCCTCGATTCTGGTCTCTTAACAACGAATCATTGCTAATTTTCTCGGGAGGAATTTTCTGGAATAGTCATCTCTGATCGAAGGATGTCTATCTACATCATGCATTAAACTGTGAAATGAAACAGACGTCGACTATGTACGGAATGCAGTTTCCTGCTATTCTTTGCTCTCAGTACGAAAGGGGGGGATGATGATCTTGGAGCGGTAGAACCTGGACGGTGAGCTTATACTTATCCCATATGAGTACCTCCGTACGATAGCATGCATCTTATCCTGGGCGAGCTTTGTAACATGCTTTGCTGCGAGCAAACTGTCCTGATACATTTTTTCCCTTGCGGCTCGATCTTTCCAGAATATCAGGCACCCATGTCACTTCGTCTGCTTGAATAAGCGAGATTTCCCTCACGTAAGCTGTGGTCATCATGAGATACTGCGAGTGTTCGAAAATAAACGTATAATTAGTTCGACTTGAAGCTACTGTTTCGATTACTTTCGCGGGCAGTCTCGCGGTGTGACTACTCGTTGTAAGGATAAGAAACCCTTACCCTGTCTTCATCATTACGAGCCTCAGCAAGGACTAGCATCCAATCATTTAACTAATCTCAGTCTGATTATAAGGGAGAACCTGCTAGAACTCCGCAACAGGGTAGGGGTTTATTTATCATTACCACCAAGTACTCACTGTTAGGACCTTCAAATGTATTTCTCCAATTCAATTGAAAAGCGAGTCAATGCCGCATAAGTGTGTCTACCTGGTGGTCGGGCTACATAAATCAATAACTTGTATTTATCAACACAAGCCTCAATAAGGATTAACATCTAATGAATACAACAGATAGGGGTCCTTCAAAGGCATTCAAGTTTTGGGGCCGAAAAATGCCTCGAAGCTTTCACGGACGACAGCGACATTAAGCATATGATTCGAGTACTAGCTTCTTCAGGTCCTAAATGACGGCTGGCCCAATGAGGATTATGCACGGAGATACCATCTCAGCGATTCCATTCTAGATAAATTTTATCAACGAATCTTCTAATCACAGTCTCCATAAGTCGAAAGCGACAAATGAGCTTCATAACTTAACACAACTGTAATGCGAAGTAGCTCACATCGTAGATTATTTGACCACCTGTATGCGCTAACTATGACATCTCTTAAACAGTCTTTGTTTTTATTGTAGTAATTTAGTTCCCACTAGAGATTTACAGATCACGTGAAACCCAGATCAGAATCGTCGTTTTCCCAACCAACAACGACGATATCGATAGCTGGCTAACGTGAAAGGAGTTAAATGCGAAATATATGCCTAAAAAATCAACTAAGATTAAAGGGTTATAAGACTTACATCCATTACAAGAGATTAGAGTGACTATTATAATAGTGTAGCGCCTCTATAAGGTACGTCACTTCCCACACTTAATGATATTCCTTTCACTAGGTGGGGGGTCGCGCTTTCAACATTTTCCTCGTTAAAATTGTCGTTTTCACGTTTTGGACTACGATTGTGCCTTGTGGCAACTTCCTAAATGGTGGAGTATTGGATTGAAGCACGTGCTATCCCTTCGAAGTGCCTCTGATCAATATAGAACACGTAGTAACATGGGACACCGCTAAATCAGGTGGGTGGATATCAGCCCGTTAGTATTTTCAGTCCCTCGTTAATTTGGCTTTGTCCCATGTTACTACGTGTTCCATGTTGAGAAGCGACACTATCATGTGATTTGCTTCAAACATTACCCTATCGCAAGGTCGGTGTCCGCGGCACCATCAGTAGCCATGGCAGATTGATGTTAGCATATTAACAGTAGTAAGCAATGCGCATCTGTAGTAAATTCAGAAATACTGAGATATGTATGATGTACTGAGTTTTGAAGTTCATTTGTCGCTTTGACTGCGAAGGGTATTTGAAATAATTACATGAACGAAAGTGTGCAAGCTACAGCAGGTCCAACTTCTTGAGAAAAACGTCTGATCAAACGCGATACGCTCACAATAGCTCCCCGTAACCCATTGTGCTGCTTCAATTGCTAGGGAGGATGTATTTCCCTGCAGCAATCGCAGCCTTGATGCTCGCGTCCTCCTTCACATATGGCTTCACAAGGTGTCCCACAGAGCTTTCCAAAATCAATCCGGCAACCATATTTCCAAACACGAGTCCTGCATTTGGATTCAGATGCGTCGAGTCGTCCAAAACTTTGTCGTAAGTCCTTGCTTTTGTCTCTCCAATAGCGTTCAGGTACTTCATTGAAGCTGCATTCAAATCGATAACAGCTGCTTTGAGATCAGAAGCAACTGCCAAAGTGGCCTTCACCTGCTCGACAAGATCTAGATCGATGCTTCCGTTGACGTATCTACGCCTAGACAGCGAAGTTACCAAGATAGGTGTTCCACCTGCGGCAATCACCTCCTGGGCGAATTTTTTCATGTTGACCTTAAATTCAGCCACGGTGATGTTTTTGATTGGTTTTTGGTCGTTGTGTCCAAACTAGAATTCCTACAGTTAGTCTTGGAATGTTTATACTTCCGACACGAATGACCTTCATCCAAAAGGCGTGAAATGTGGAAGTTCATGGTTGAAGGATAGGGAAAAGTTGCACAAATACCTGAATCGTTACGTATGGACTGTGGGTTGCGCTGGCCCGTTTAACAGCGCCAGTCACGTTTGCCCAATCGCCTCCAGCCCGAAAACTCTCGGTGGTAGCTCCATTGTGGCCGAAGTTGGTTCCATTTGCACCGCCAACGAGAGTAGTGAGAAAGCCATTTCCCCAGCCACCACCAGATGCAGTTGTTGAGTCTCCAGCTAGAAAGAAAGCAGGGGTTTTGAGGCCCTTCTTTGCCGGTTGCACAGGCGACGATATAGCGATTCCAGCAAGACCAAGCTGCCATAAAAAGGAGGCACGCATTTTGAAGTATGAGATGGGGAAAGGCTTTTGTGCTGAAAGAAGAAATTAGAAAGAGTAAAAGAGTGTATGGGCCGAAACTTGCAAAACAGGCGCCAGAGGTGACAAAGACGGTTGATATAGAGAGACTCGAAGTTGGCTTACGATTCGCATATAATGATTGAAAGACCAAATCAAGCTTGCGAACTCAAAGCCCAGAGTCAAAATACGCATATTAAGTCACCCAGATCGATTGGTGTTACTTGAAATTTTAGCGTTGAATCCTCGCCAATCAACTGACCTGATCTCCTCGCTTCGAGGGATCAAGGTTCCCCGCTCCGCCGAAATCAGATTAAGGGATAATTAATTCGGATCAGAAGAAGAACAATGTCAAAGAAACAGTACAGTAGACCTATGCAGCTCTTGCAATTCACTAATCCTGCCTTTTCCCTATTATTTTAGAATGTCGTTGTGGTCAGTTGCCCTACCAGAAGAGGATTCCGCGTTAGAATGCTAGCACCAATTGACTTGGGTAGATAGATAGATACGATTGCAATATCAAGAAGTGGCTTTCGCAGTCATCTATGCGACTATCCCTACCTTGGAATACTCTTCCATTGGTGGATTTAATTGAGAAATGTCGTTCGCCTAGCTCACCTTTATTTAGAGGAGAAGATTAAATAGGCCAGCCGCCCAACCAGACAGACCCTGCTGGGTTAAACCCTTTTACAGTTTGTCGTTGGCGTGTGGAATTGTCACGTGAGACTTGAACTGAAGATACACCTGGTAGGTAAAAAGCTTTCTTATAAGTGAAGAGGATTCGGGATCAAATTCTCCGGGCCATGCGATGTTTATTGACATAGTCACGTGATACTGAACGGCATTCGAGACGAGCGAGCTTCCTCGAAAGACTCAAAGAGGTATCGGTGAAAGGAGAACATGTCGAGCAAGAACGCACGGAACACGCATACATAATAGAGCGAAGAAAGTGATGTTATCATTCTTTCTCTCAAAGACTTGAAGTTCCGCGCCGGCGCGACTCCTACACCACGCCAAACTCTCACATCCAAGCCACCAATATGAGCAACACAAGAATCCAAACCCAGAGAGGGATATCTGGGACCCGGATCTCAAGTGGATCTGGTTGTAAGTGATAACCCATTTGAGTCTTCACCCTAGCAGAAGGAATTCTCGGCTGTCGTGAACCAGCTATGAGATGGTCTTCGTAGTGCTCCCGGAGTGAAGGTGCTGAAGCCGCAGCCTTCTGAGCCTGGTGATTGTATACCTTAAACTTCTGATTGCGGAGAGCCATTGCTTCATCGGTGTGCGGATTCCAGAAGTCGGCACTGGTTCGATAATGTCGTAACGCCGATCGTCTGGAGTCTAGGACATCGGAGTAACGTTCTGTGGTAGCTCGAGCGTAATTATTCATATTAAAGACTGATGCAGACATGGTGAAAATTGTCGTTGACTTGACAACTTGTATATAATTTACCGAATAGAGCGTGAGTGAGCGATATGAGTATGAAAGAGATCAAGACGGTGTCGGAAAATGAAAATGACGCCAGCGTCGTGAAAGAGCGATGAAATTGTTAGCAACGGAAAGATGATCGAACGAGTGTAGAGCGCAAAAATGGGAATTTATTGTACAAGGAGATACTCTTGTAAGGGGCGGGATGAAAGACTGGATAAGTAGGCAGCGAGCGGGCTTTGTTGCTTGTACTAACAAAGATGGTCTTTGTCGACTTCGCATAACAAAATACTTGTACTATCGAGGCCAAGTAACTCATATAAAGAGGAGAAATACTCAAAATAGAACAAAGCAATATAACAAGAGATTTCATCATGACAGAACAGCACACAATGATCCCATATCAATGACTTATGGCTCCGCTTTGTAGATTGAATATTCTCTCTTGTCATCGAGCACTCCACTCCGCACACAGACTTTCAAAGACAACTCATGGAAAATAAACCAGGACTTCTTATAACAGCATTCCGGACCAAGTACAAAAATCAGCTCCGCACCCCATCATCCATACCCTTTTCGATATCTGCGTTGATCGCAGAGTTCTTTCAGTTCTTCCATTTCTTCCATTTCGTCCAGCACCCAGGCCTCTGCCATTTATCCCAGTTCAAGCAGATATCCACGCATTTTCGAGCTCCAACACCCTTCCGACTCGGCACTCGAAATGTGTCACATCTACAATTTTCCCGTATGCGGACACATCGACATCGACACATCTTCCTGCACAAACTCCGACCGATTGAGATTCCCGTGCAAGCCATTGTTCACAAACGTGAGACTCGTGGGCGAGTGCTCCCGCTGTCGAGAATCATTCCTCCGCACAGTGGCCAAGCGGTCCAGCGTCGTTACCCGCGAGGCAACTTGCGCAGCACTGAGTTCCTTCGAGACACCGCCAACTCTCTTCGCGTGGCCCGAAAAGTCCGCGAGGAGGCAGACGAAGCAGCCACGGAGCGGGCCACTGCGCGACGGGCATCTCGAGGGCATCCCTGAGAGCCCAACGATCGTCAAGGAGGAGAGAAATCGGAATGTTGGGTTTGAAAAACCACTTCCTCGCCTTCCTACTCCAACGGACACAGTGAGAAATTTCTCTCCAGCCGCCTTCGCTTACCGAGCCTCAGCACAAGCTCATCCTGCTACACATCCTCGTCCCCGAGTCGTTCTGACTGCCCACCAGATAACGACTATGCCTGATTCTTTGACGACAACGATCCTGCAGAACACGGTAAGTCTCCTTCCTCGACAAGTGATCACGACCCAACAACAAAGCCCGAGAGCACATCCTGCCAACCATTGCCCCCCTCCCGCACCAGCCGCGAGGCTACAGCCAGGACTCGATCGCAAGGGCCATCGACTGAAAGGCAGAGACTTCTCCGCTCGACTTCGAGATGTCTACAAAGCGACGGAGGAGTTCCACCCACCCGCCGGGGTACCTCCTTCTGTCTCATCGAAAACACAATGCCCCTACCCTGCCTGGACAACTCTGCCTTCTCAAATCGAAGAGCGGACTAGAGAAGCAGGCCAGGTCTGGAGAAAGACACAAACCGAGTGGGACCAAAGGGAGCCAAGACACACCCCGAGCAAGGAGCTCTTCCTCACCACACCAGCAGAGGAGGAGATTTCAATCCATCTGGATCAAGGTGAGTTCCCATCCTGCCTCCAGCCCGCAAACCACTCACAGGCCCACGATCTTTCGCGACTCTCGGCGAACTTCAACCTGTACACGGAGACAGGAGGAGAATCGTCGATCGAGCGCGAGACTCGCGATCCTGTGACCACCGCATCACGCACCTACACCACCTACTCGGGAGTTCCAGCCGTGCAGGAAAGCGCCTCGGAAATCCCGCTTCGATCTTACGCAGCTCACGCAGCGCGCAAGGCCGAAGCGGTTGAGTTCGAGACCCGTAGAGCCACCGCTACTCCCACACCCACCACTTACATCGCCTACAACCCGATCTTCACGATGAAAGACATCTCGCAATTCTCGGCTCGCATGCCGATCGAGTTCGAGACCGTCGCATCAAGCAGAGACAGAGCTCTGGACAGCGAGAAAAGCCTCTCTGAGCTCTCGGCGATCTTCAACATGACCTCTGGTCAAGAACGTAAGTCGATCGAGCTCGTCAATGCAAACTCACACAGAGATCCGTACTCTGCATACGATCCCACCGCAGCACTCAATCAGGTAAAGAATCTCTCAGAGCTCTCTGCGGTCTTCGATTTGGAGGCGCAGATCGAGCTCGAGTCGCACTCACGCCTGACGACACCAATACCAACACAGCACAACAGGCTACCAGCGCAAGTAAGTACTGTTGGAGAATACGAATGCTACAATCCCCAGACAGTCACGCTCACTGCAGAGCCGTCATCTGAGCTTCCAGAGACCCCCATCAAGGCAAGCAAGCTCTCGTACAAGCTCCAGAACCTCAAGCGCCACTCGGCGATGAAGCTCGACGGCAACGGTCTGGAAGGAGTCTTCCAGACCTGGGCCTGAAGCCCGACAGAGGCTGACACGATAGACCGAAGAGAAGACGAGAAGAGAAGGAGAACGAAACACACGCGAAAGAGCGGAAGTCTAATTTTTCGTACAGTCCTATTTTCGCTGCTGTTTTACTTTTTTTGGCTGGAGTGTTGGCAAATTGTAGAATGTATTGATTTAGAAATGTAGAACTGGAATTCATGTCAAAAAAACAACCGAGAATATTCCGGTGATGAACCGTGATAGTGGAAAGATGATAGTGAAATGGTCAATAGACTTTATATACGAGGGGACTCATTCAAACATGTAAGGTCAACCTAGTCTTTTGCATGTCTCAAGACTTCAGGTTCTGCTTCTGATTTCTTACCTGATCATGAAAATATCTCATGCACTTGCAACCTTTTGAAGGTGGGAAGCTGAGGAAGGGGCGATTGCCGATCTATTGACACACCTACCTAATGTTATGGCTCTCGAAGAAGAGGGTTCCGCGATATCGTCAACTAACCAATTGAAAGTCAATACATTTGATGCTCAAACCGTGATACCAAGACTCCCAACTCCATAATGTAACATGCTTGAAACTCATCACTCCTTTTCAGCAGCTGCTGCGATTTGTAATGGTACTGCATCGCTCGTTCGCAACCACTCGCCGTTAAAGGCATTAATTAGCCAGTTGCTAAGTTCTGAGGACTGTCAGCACGCTAGCCTTCGAGGTCCCAGTTGCTCAACTTACTATCATAAACAATCCTATTGGCATTGTGGAAGTAAATCCCATGATCACTATCAGGGAAGACGTGAACATCATAATTCTCAACACCAGCAACATCCAGTTTATCTAAAAGTGTGAGGGTATTTTGCATGTGGACATTGTCATCCGCAATACCATGCATTACCAAGAACCTGACGTTCTGATGCAAGGCGGTCATGTTACTGATAGTCGCATTATCGTACCCACCTGGGTTATTTTGCGGCGTATGCATGTACCTTTCAGTATATATCGAGTCGTAAAACCTCCAATCGGTCACAGGCGCAACGGCCATTCCATACGAGAATGTCTGTCCGGCATCTTGCTCGAGAGTCTTCAATGTCATGAACCCACCAAACGACCAACCCCAGATGGCCATCCGTGAAGCATCAACATACTTCTTCTTCGCCCATATTTTGGCAGTTTCGATCTGATCGTGAGCTTCGTAGTAGCCTAGATTGCCCCGAACAATGGTGCGGGCTTTTCGTCCAATATATCCGGTTCCGCGTCCATCAACAGTAACAACAATGTAGCCAAGATTGGCAGCTACATAGGACTGGAAGCTAACACTGAAGCGTTTCGTTACCGTTTGAGATCCAGGTCCTCCGTAGAGATAAAAGAGCACGGGGTACTTTTTCTTCTCGTTGAAGTGAGGCGGTCTTCGTTCCACGACTTGAAGCTCGAAGCCATCAATGTTTACTGTTGAAAAAATCTTGTGAGGTAGCTCGTACTTCTTGGCAAGATCAGCTAGTTCCACATTCTCTTCAATAACTTGCATGTAATGATCAGAGCTGCTAGGTGTGCTGATGACTCGTTGCCATGGGATATCTGGTCCGTCATAGTCCAGCAAAGCCAAAGATGCACCGCTCGAGAACGAGACACCATAGTGACCCTCCTTTGAAGTATCTGTGAGTGGCTTCAAATCTGTGCCATTGAGGAAAACGCTATAGACATGGCGTTGAATGGGTGACTCTTTCGTCGCAACAAAATAGACCAAGTTCTTCTTCAGGTCGACAGCTGATGGTGCATCCACGACTTCCCAGTTTCCGGTCGTAAGCAAAACAGGGTTCGGATTATCCAAAGGGGTAAAGTACCCAAGATGGTCATAGTTCTCATGAATGACGGTATCGATGTAACCATCTAACGGGCGGCCATTCTCAGGGTCCGCAGGAACATACTTAGTTTTCTGAGATACCTCAAACCACCCTCCATCAAGCTTCTGGACATCTTCAGTGCGCACAGTCTTCCCAGTCCGCGTGGCGACGTCAACGAGCACGACCCGAAGGATATCACTCTCTCTGTTGGTTTCTCTGATCAATACTTTGCCAGTTGACCCAGCCCAGACTACTTCAGTAATAAGGAGATTGTCAGGCGCAAACGATCCAGCAATCTTGACATCGAAGACGTCGCCTTTAGCAATGTCATAGAATTGAAGGTCAACAGTCGGGTTTGGAGCACCCGCTTTAGGATATTTGATCTCGCGCACTTCTGGATAGTTCTCCTCCCCTGGTGCCGGCTGGACTCCGCTGGGTCGAGAGACGAAATACTGGACAGGGTATTCCGGGACTTCTGTCTCATTCGTACGTAGAAAAGCAACATATTTCCCGTCTTCAGCCCACCAAGTCGCACTACTTCCTGCGAAGACTTCCTCCTCGTATACCCAATCGGGAACACCATAGAACAAATTCACACCACCATCCTTAGTTATTTGAACCACCTTCGTAGCAGACAATTTTCGTAGGAAAAGGTTGTTGTCTCTTGTGAATACCACAGCATCGCTCTGGGGACTCCAGCTCGCCAACTGTATTCTACCCTTCGGGTTCGCGGGGTCTAGAGCCTCTGCAGACTGGGTTTCCACGTCAAAGATCCAGTACTTCGCATAAGATGAGTGTCTCCAATTTGATTTAGACTCCGTCGCAATGAGGACCTTCTTCAAATCCTTGCTGGGAAAGACACCATCAGGAACATGCGATTGGCCTCCAACAGAGAAACGCCCATTCTTCATCAACGTCTTTGTTTCCAGGGCACTTGCCTCCGCGCTGGCTCCTCTAATATCCTCCACGACCAAGTAATCTTTTCCAGCATTATTTTGTTCGAGTAGCAATCCGTCTTCCCCATTTGCCCCATTTATCCAGCGCATGCCTTTTTTCTTGGCTCGCCATGTTCCACCCATGACCTGATCCAGAGTGACCTTCTTCCCAGTGCCTGTTGTCGAGGTCGCTGAAGGATCGTGAGGTTTTGAGGAGACATGTCGATAAGATTGATTTCCTAAGAACAAGACCAGAGCCAGCAGCCATACACCAATAAACAATCCGCCAACTATCCATAATAATCGCCTGAACTTTGTGTCCACCGTCCTTCCAGTCGCGGCATTGTTCAGGAAAGGCCCAGTCTCGAGGTCATAATCATCCTTCTCTTCCTCATCGTGCGAGCTTATCGCGTGTTCGTTGTCCACATATCCTCGAGACTCGCTGGTCGGAGGAGGAAATTTAGGAGTGACCATCGTCTTCTTCTCGTCTTCTGCCTCCACACGGTGACCGAGGCGCTCGAACACCAAGCTCGTTGTCGATGCAGTAGATACTGAATCTTCCGACTTGCGGCTGAGTTCCAGGGACATCAGATCTGTGTCGTCGTTGCGTCTAGCCATGATCACTGTCAAAGGGTTTCAAGCTCCTGTTCGAGAGGTCAAGGCGAATCCAGCAGGCGAGTCTAACAGCAGAGACATATGCAGTCGTTCAGGTTTGATTGTTATTCATCACACACGTAGGCGTGAGATCAGCAAGGACAATACCGAAAACAATGGATTTATTCAGTGCCCCATGGGGAATTTACAGCCAAGGTGTCGTCTTTGTCCAAGGTCTTGGCAAGGTTATCTCGAAGTCTAAATCTATCCCAGCGGAGCCGGATCGGTCGCTTCCACGCTCCAACATCAACACCAACAATTCAGGTCTATATCAGTAATCTGGCATAGGCAAAGGACCTCATCGGTGGCAGGAGCACGTTGAACTATCGTGAGATGAATTGCTGATGTCCACGTACAAAGTAGGTCAGGGAAGGGGGTGGAAAGCACATTGTGAGGTGGTGCGAAATGGCTGAAGTAGGTATGCAGAGCGAGGAAGATAAGAACGGCAGACAGGGGAAGGGAAGTCCAAGTCCAGCGGTATATAACCAATGAAACTGTTAGATTGAGTCCATGGCCTCTTTTGAAATCATCAGCATGAACGACTGTTCGCTCTTTCCAGGCGCTGAGACCGGTAGGTTGAACGACAAATTGACAAACATTCAGGAGCTGCATTGCCTTGTTCTTCATCAATATCATTTCCGACTCTTTCGGTTGCGTTGCAAGCAACCAGCAAGCTTATGGTATACACACAGTGGTCACTAGTAACGTTTATCTAAAGCACGTTAAAGCTTCTTGAGGAACTCAATGGCTACCACGATGGTCCATATCCACGCCCTACTTTAATCAATTAATGTATGGTCATCTCTTCTCACAATCCAGTTTGTCCCCTTACATCGTTTGGATACACCTCGAATGTGTCATCCACTTTCACCGGGGACATTCCAGCTGATGCAACCATATAACTTCAACAAGGGGGTGAAAAGATATCACGTGACGCGACAGCACAAGGACTATCAAGTGGCTGAGAAACGTCTCATCCAGCCTGATTTGGATATTCACTATCAGGTGGAATAGCTCTTTAGCACGAAGTAAGTTTTTGAACACATAAAAACAGCCTAATCTTATGATACTTTTTGAATCCTCTAACAATGAGTGACAGTTCGGATAACTTTTTTCACCAAACTTAGCTTTGTCTTTATGAGGTAATGAGGGGTGCTAGGACTGTTGCCAAATATAGATATATTCCAGAACGTGGTCATGATCTGCTTGATAGCGTGAAGTCAACAAATAGTCGCTCTTTATCAGATCAGATCATATCAAGTAGATGGTTAGCTTACAAGAGTCGGACGAACGGAATCTGGTACGTCGCTAATGAAATCTGGGTTTCTTGGTCCGGGCAAGTGCATAAGGAAGGGAGCTCGCTCGTCGGCTCAGCGTCATCAGACCGATTCCGTACTCCCCTCGAGCCTCGTACCGAAAGATGCCATGATATGTCCGTGTTGGCTACGAACGAAACATACAGTAACATTTTATTTGTATCTACGTGATGACAATTCCGTTTCAATCTATTGATCAGACAGACCAGATATTTCAACTCCCAAGCTCCATCCCTATCGGCAGTTTCTTCTCGTTATCAGTCCGTCCTCTCCTTGAGTCCCTTGGACTATAGAGTTCCAGGTCGAACAATTACGACCTGATCTCGACTACAACGCGGAGGCCTGCTGATACTGATACAAGCATCAACTTGCGAGCGAGTCCGAAATCCCAAGGGTCTCGCTCTCAAGTCATTTCAGCCTCAAGCTTTCCGGATGTCCTAGCCTGGAGCCTACTTCTTCCACTGCACTCACTCCACCTCGCTTCAGCCCAGCCCATCCCATCCCCTCTGACCTACCTACCTCAGGTATCCTCTCTCCCCCTTTCTTCCTACTTTCCTTCCTTCCATCCATCTACTACTCTACTCTACGTGGCTCCACAGCATCTGCACCTCTACCTACGCAGCTCCTCGTCTATCATATCATCCGCTGTCAAAGTCCAACGGCGAAACGAAACAGCTGCAGCGCTTCTCGCCTCCGGTAAAAAGCTGCGCTACAGCCAAACATCCTCTTGTCCGGACGGCTTGGCTTCTTCGCTGTTAGAGACCTGTGGAGTAATTCAAGCTTTGGGCTCGCTGCTGCCGTCTCCTCTACAACAGTGCGACATTATAATATTAGGCGCTTTCACGCGTGCTGAAATTGTCTTTCCCTCGGCTCAACTTCTACGTCCATATCTATCCATATTTGGTCAGATTTTGAGGTCAGCACCTGTCTTCTTACCTGCCTGCGTCCTGCACAGTGCTAGTCACATTCTGAAAAATAGTATCACAGAACATCACGGAGTGTCTCGGAGGACCTTGAGGAATATCTCCTATTGGCGACTCACAGAGGTATGCATGCTTTTTGTGTTCACCTGGTATACAAACATCCCACAAGTCTCGAACTCGGTGCTGCGGACATTGATATCAACTCGGCATTCCACGTAGCTAGTGTGTGGGTATGGATGCTGGCTGATTTGCATGGGCCTTCTGGCCGGATCGAGAGTTCAGTCCACAGATGGGGTTGTGTAACATGCGGGGCAAACCCCCACCAACCTGTACCTCTTGTACCCCAGATATGTTCAGTTCCCATGGGCTACTAGATAGATACTTCTCTACTCCTCCACCTCTCTTCTCCTCTTCTATTTCAAAAAGTATACTTCTGCTACTTGTGGGATGCCATCCTATTATCTTCACGATTGTCACTATTTCTACCGCACAGCTCTACGCGGTCTGAATATCAATACCTCCATCTCGCCTTTGTACGCATAAAACGTAAATCATAACGCTAACTAAAATGCCTTCTGCTCAGGGAACCCTTCGAAGATTCACGATGTCGAAATCCTTGAATGAGTCTTTAGCCCAGCCTGGTGATCCACAATTAGCCAAGGATTCAGGCCGATCCCACGATGGTGCAAAGAAAGCGGCCGACGAGTTTACCAAGGACCAGAAGAATCCTCTGGCAAGTGATCAGCCACGACTTAAGGCTGGTATTACTTTTGCAGCCCAGGAAAAGCTGCCCAAGCTCCCCATACCAGACTTGGAAAGCAGTACATCGAAATATTTGGCCGCACTTAAGCCACTACAAAGCCCAAGGGATCATGCCGAAACCCAGCAAGCAGTAGAGGAGTTCCTCAAGGCCGAGGGACCAGAGCTACAGGAGAGACTGAAGAAGTATGCTACCGGCAAGACGAGCTATATCGAGCAGTTCTGTAAGTCATTCCGAAATCTGTTTGTGGATTATGCTCATACATAGAAGGGTATGATTCGTATCTAAATTTCGACAATCCTGTCGTCTTGAACCTGAATCCTTTCTTCCTGCTCGAGGACGATCCAACACCGGCAAGAAATAACCAGGTAACCCGTGCCGCTTCCCTCGTGGTCTCGGCTTTGTCATTCGTACGTGCCGTACGGAAGGAGGAGCTACCACCTGATACGATCAGAGGTCAACCTCTCTGTATGTATCAATACTCGAAATTGTTTGGAACCGCTCGAGTACCCACAGAAAATGGTTGCCACATCGGGCAAGATCCTGATGCCAAGCACGTTGTTGTACTCTGTCACGGGCAGTTTTACTGGTTCGATGTCCTAGACGACAATTCGGACCTGATCATGACTGAAAAGGACGTCTCGATCAATCTTCAGACGATCGTAGACGACGCTCAACAAACGCCTATCCAGGAGGCTGCTAAGGGTGCTTTGGGTGTGCTCAGTACCGAGAATCGAAAAGTCTGGTCTGGTTTAAGAGAGGTAATGACCAGAGAAGAGGGTTCGAACAATGCAGACTGTCTTGGAATAGTGGACTCGGCCCTGTTCATTCTCTGCTTGGACTACACCGAACCGACATCTGGAGCCGAGCTTTGCGGTAACATGTTGTGTGGAACTAGTCAAGTTGAAAAGGGCGTGCAAATCGGCACTTGCACAAACCGATGGTACGATAAACTGCAAATCATCGTTTGCCAGAATGGAAGTGCGGGGATCAACTTCGAACACACTGGTGTTGATGGACATACAGTTCTTCGTTTCGCAAGTGATCTATACACAGACACAATTCTACGATTTGCTCGTACTATTAATGGCCAGGCTCCAAGTCTCTGGGCATCAACGAGTCCCGATCCTTCAAAACGTGACCCGGATAGCTTTGGTGATGTCAGTACAACCCCCCACAAGCTTGAGTGGGATATGATTCCTGAGCTCAGCATTGCTCTTCGATTTGCCGAAACTCGTCTTGCGGACTTGATTCAACAAAACGAATTTGCAACGCTTGACTTCGCTGCATATGGCAAGAATTTCATTACCGGGATGGGATTCTCGCCCGATGCCTTTGTTCAGATGGCTTTCCAAGCTGCATACTTTGGCTTATACGGGCGGGTAGAATGCACTTACGAACCAGCCATGACCAAGGTTTACCTCCATGGTCGTACTGAAGCAGTCCGTTCTGTCACTCCGGAATCTGTGGATTTTGTACAAAGCTTCTGGGCGGAGAACCCTGCACAGCAGAAGGTAGACAAATTAAGGAAAGCATGCCAACAGCATACAGCGAATACCCGAGTTTGTGCACAGGCCCAAGGCTGCGATCGACATCTGTATGCTCTGTTTAGCGTGTGGCAGAAGGCACTCGATGGAGATGGAGCAGAGGCCGCGAGTAGTAATGGATACTCGAGTCCTATCGAGGGGAGTTCGGGGCGAGACCCAACATCAGAGTGTGGGAGTCCAGGTCGGAGCTCATTAATGTCTGTTGATGGAGACGAATCTTCTGTCCAATCCAGTGCCAATCGAGCTCGTGGCAATTCCTCTCCAACTCGAGGTCAGCACCATAGCATGCCTCTCCTCTTCTCCGACAGTGGCTGGGACAAATTGAACAACACCATCATCTCAACTTCCAACTGTGGTAACCCTTCCCTTCGCCACTTCGGTTTTGGACCAACATCTGGGGATGGTTTTGGGATTGGATATATCATCAAGGACGAAGGCATCAGCATTTGCGCTAGCAGCAAGCATAGACAAACAAAGCGATTCGTCGATGCACTCGAGAGTTACTTGATGGAAATCAGACGAGTTCTGCGCATGACCCAACGTCGTGGCACGAGTCCCAAAGCCAGTCGAGCCCGTGAGGCCAGTGCTACTCGACCTAAGACAGGAAGCAGACTGAAGTCCCGAGGCAGAGTGATCAGAGCCAACCAGCCTGGCATGAAGACTCCTGGTACGATGACGCCTGCAGATGAGAGTACAGCTGGAAGTGATGATGAGGGGTTAGGAGGATGTAAGTTGTCTCTCTGTTGCAGATTGATGATTTGAGATGATGCTAATGAAATGTGTAGATGGCTTCTTCGATGCTGGTATGCTGCTACAGGCTTTGAAGGCCAGAGGCGAGGGCTTGGATGACGGACCTAAGCCATCCGAGCGCGCGACGGTCAACGCGAGGAGGAGAGAGATTGGAAAGAAGCTTAGGTTGAGTGAGTATTGAGAAAGTGGGATTCAGGGTAAGTGTGATTGGAGAGTGAGATGGCAGAATAGTGTAACATGAGATGAGTCGTTAAAAGAAATAATTGCGTATATATTGGAAATTGGCAGCGCCCCAGATCATTGCCACTAGACATGAGCTGACTCGCTGACTACCTATTGGGTCACGGACGGTTCCGTGTGTACCTTAACACAACATGATGCCAGCAACAGCGAAACAGTTGCCATCCAACAAGCAAGCTAATTTATACCCGCATCTGGATCTGATGCAGACAGAAACACGAGGTTGACTCTTTCCAAAGAAAAATTAAAAAAAAAGTTAATAAATTCCCTCGGAAATTTGATCATCGTCGGCCCGTTCCCGCTCCTCCTCCTCTCCTCCTTGGAAGTTATGACATGCGTAGTGGGGGAATTGACGATCAGTTCAGGGAGGCAAGGTAGCTAGGTAGATAGGTAGGTAGGTAGGTAGGTAGGTAGGTACCTGTCCTGTCTCCGTTCTGGTTCAAGTACTCAACTCAGTCGGCGTCTGTGGCATCACAGATGAAGAGCTTGTGAAGGGAATCGTTGATCACTTACTTTTCTTTCACTCACGGTGGGCGGGCGCGCATACATGCCATGCCATGCTATGCTATGCTATGCTATGCTATGTTATGCTATGCTATTGGGTAAGTAAGGTGGGTAGGGTAAGTGATTGATATCCATAGATAGATAGATAGATAGATCGATAGGTAAGGTAAGGTAAAGTAGATGATGTCCCGATGATAGGGCTGGTGATGTGGGTTTGGGGAGATGAGAAGTTGGGTGGGATGGTGGATGAAATGGCTCGATGGACGGTGAATAGTGAGTGGATGGATGGATGGATGGATGGATGGATGGATGGATGGATAGTAAGAGGGTAGATGAAATCGGTGGCTTTTTTGTTTCGGTTTACACGGAGCTAGAGAATGGATATTTTTTTTTTCTCTTTTTTTCTTTCGATGGTGGGTTTAGCGATATGTATATGTGATGTGCTGTGAGGTGAGGTGAGGTGAGGTGAGGTGAGGTGAGGTGTGGGGCGGATGAGTGAGGTGAAGGATGGATTTGTGAGGTTGATAGGTAGATATGTCAGGTGGATCTCCCGGTGGTGATACTTATACTTAGAAATCATCGGCATACCAAAATCCTCCGCCCTCTTCCTCGCTTCGCAAGCCGTCGCGTAGGACTTTGGCAATAAGAGAGAGAGAGAGAGAGAGAGATTGCGTTTGAGAATTGTATCAAACCCATTCATTCATTACTTACTATATATCTCTGAGTGAACTAACTCTGAGTGAACTCTGAGTGAACCTGATGTTTCTAGCAAGTGTCTAATCAGATAATCGTAATACGAGGGTGTGTTGTGTTCCATGAAACGGGGGTCTCGTGTCTGGATTCTTCGCGTTCTCGACTGTTTGGTGTGCGAGTAAATTACGACCGACCACAGCAGCCGCTTGGATTTTTGTTTTGGTGGGTCGGGAATGCGATCCATTGACGATCATCGACGATAAGCATACTGTACTGTGACGGGGGTGCAAGGGGGAAGGGAGATAGATGGGATGAAACAGACGAAGGGGAGGCACGAGTATTGAGTTTGACTTTGACCTGTGGCGTTCGTTCGTTTGTTCGTTCGTTCAACTCATGCATGGGTTGAGGCGAGAGGGAGGGAGGTAGGTAGGTAGGTACCTATGGAGAGATTCTTGTCACGTTGGGTCGTTGGTCAGGACGACGACGACGACGACGACGAGGGTTAGGTGCTTGCTACTCGTACTGTATGCCTCGGAATCTAATCCATTACGCGTCCACATCTTGCATCACCGCAACCGAACCCACCCATCAACACATTGCCACCACCCAACTAGTCCGTCCATCCATTCATCCACTCATCCACTGATCCACTGATCCCATCCCATCATCCTTCCCGGGGCAAAACAAGCCAACGGTCAGCAGATCCAAGCATCCAGCCAAAGTCCAGGTCTCCATTCATGTGAATCCTTAATCATGAAAGGATGAACCGGGCCTTTTCAGGCAAATCATCCCCCGTTCCCGGCCTCCCCACACATGAAGTTGAAACGAGCAACCAAACAGTTTTCCATGTACTTGTAGCCAGTCAGGTTATGCGTGCATGGGTCTTGTTTGGATCTTGTTTGCCTCGGGAGCCAGTTAAGATGCCGCGTGGGAACTTCGGGCGGCGGGTCGCGGGTCGCGGGTGACAGACGACCAGCGTTCTCTAGCGTCAATCAAGGAGCAGATGTTTCGAGTTCTGTGGAGGCCGGCAGGTGGATAGATGGATGGGTGTTTTATTGTGCTGATATATTGAGAAGATTGGTCTTGTTTTGATAATTACCTACCTACTTACCTAGGTACTGACTGATATGTTGATGCTAGAAGGCCGGATTCGTGCTCAATGTCTAGACAGACAGACTATCATCAAGGGGACAAGGGCAAGGTAAATGATGAATTATTCAGTCAGCTGAGAGGAATCCGATGATACACATAACATACATAACATATATGCATGCATGCCAGCCTAAACGCGGGAGATGGCTGACCCCTGCCGGTCCTTGCCCCGGTTGCCCCGCCTCTATCCGACCCTATCTTACCCCTGCCAAGCCCGTCAATCTTTTTATCGGACGGACCCCACTCCCTTCAGCTATCGGGTCGTCAATAATCAATCCTACTGTACAGTCAGTCCTACGGCGACGGGGACGGACAAGATCCTACGACAATATATAATCTCAGCCTTCCCTTCCTCTTCACCTTTCTCTCCTCAACCGTCTCTTGGTTGCCGCATTCCTTCCTGCTAATTCGTTCATTCATTTGAATTACATACCACCGCACTTGACGTTGCGCTCTTGATCTGGATCTTGATCTTGCTTGTTTGTTTATTGGAATATCTATCACTCACTCACTCACTCACTCACTGCACTTGACGTTGCACTCTTGATCTGGATCTTGCTTGTTCAATATCCATTTATTCACCTTTGAACATAGCCGCGTCGAGATATCACCTTCTTGAATATTCACACCCCTCACGTATAGTCAGTTCACTTCACCTTCGAAGATACGCACTCCTTACGGTTGATTGATTCAACTTGCTTGGCTCTCAGTCACACATTCACACTTCGAGCTCCCTTCCTCAAAACAGCGACGCGACAAACAAAACTTCCCAAGCATATGCATTCGAGTACCCTCTGAAAAATCTACAACAACGACTCAACGTAACCTCAACTTCATCTCCCATATCGCCAATATGCGCACCTCATTCTCCACCTTGGCCGTCATGGTCACGTCTTTGCTGGTCAAGGAAGCTTTCGGCGCTCCAGCTCTTCGAAGAGATTACTATCTCGACACCGATAGTGTTGTTGTCACCGAGGAGATCTGGGTCAACCAACTGCCTGATGGATCCTACTCCACTGGTACGTAACGAGCTTATCTTCTGCATTGAGCAATATCACAAAACTTATTGGAACATGTGATGTGTATTTGCTAACTCCCGGTAGGACTTCCTACTGCTGTTGTTACTAGCACCATCGATGGAAATCCTGTTCTCGTTACGGAGCCAGTACCTTCACCCACAAACCCTCCACCAGCTCCCATCTTCGATGCTCCAGCGATCGCCGAGGTTGCTGTTCCAGACTCTACCACGTCAACGTCACCAATCCCCGAGCCAACATTACCAAGCGTTCCAGATGCGGTTTTCATCGAGCAAAAGCCCCCTTCCACCTCCGTGGAGCCAACCACCTACCCGACTCCCACTACTTCAGTCACTCCAACAGTCGTACCCACAACCTTGGAGAGCGTCGCTATTCCTACCCCATCTGTCCCTGCAGCTCCAGTAGCCCCCATCGTTCCACCAATCTCGTCATCAGGCAAGCGTGGTCTAGCTTACAACGCTGCCAACCTCCTCTCAGCTTTCACCAGCGCCTCCAATGTGACCTGGGCTTACAACTGGGGTTCGTCCACTGTGGCCATTCCATCTAACTTGGAGTACGTACCTATGCTCTGGGGTCTACGCCAAAGTGAGACGAGCAACTGGCATGAATCTGCAGACAAAGCTCTCGCAGCAGGTTCTACCCATCTCCTTGCCTTCAACGAGCCGGATCTAGGTGCCCAAGCCAATCTCGGATACGCTGAAGCTGCTGCTGGTTATCTCACCTACATGCAGCCATACGCATCCAAGGCCAAGCTCGTTTCCCCAGCAGTTACCAACGGAGGTGGAGAGATGGGTTTGACCTGGTTGTCCAACTTTCTCCGTGCTTGCTCTTCATGCACCATCGACAAAGTAGCTCTTCACTGGTACAACGGAGGTGATGCTGCTGCTTTCAAGGAGTACATGGCGAAGGCCTACACCGCAGGTGGCAACCGTCCACTTTGGATCACTGAGTTTGAAGCATCCGGATCTGATGAGGAACAAGCTGCTTTCTTGACGGAGGTGATGGCGTGGATGGATAAGACTGATTACATTGAGCGTTATGCCTACTTTATGGTTTCTGACGGTAATCTTGTTGATGGTACGACGCTCAGCAAGTTGGGCTCTGCTTATGCTAGTTCGTAAGCATGCTTTGATGTTGATGACGAGACGATGAAATGAAATGATCGCGGGAATGATCTGGATATCTGTTTCGATGAATTGCTTGGTCAATCATCGAGCAACATACCCACTACTTTCTTTGAACATACCTTTTGCTATGTTAGATTAGGGGGCGAAATCCGGTGTCATCTAGATGGGGACTTCCTCTCGGGGAGGATGGTGTCATGGAAAAGCAATTCTCTGGAGGAGGAAAACATGTTCAGTAGGATAGTTTCGCAATGTCACTATCTGCCGTCTTGAATATTGTGACTCAAGTTCCAACATGTGAAAAGCGATAATGCGTCTACTAGCCTTGAGAAACAGTGAGACTTGTTGATATACCTAGGTAAACAACCAGAGGAGGCGAACCACGCGCCCTTTCATGGTCTTGACAATCATCTAACACTACCCTGCCTGAAGTCTTTTCACGACGTTGCCCTGCCCTCGAAGAGAGGAGGAAGGGGAAGGAGAAGGGTAAATATAGAGAGAGATAGGGAACGACCGCCTGACCTCTCTTAACGGTTTTTTTCCATCCTTTCCATCCATATATATTTACATGCAATGCAGTACCTACAAACCTACCTTGGCACTCACTCATCCACCTCTGAACAAATCTCTCCTCTCTTCTCCTCTCCTCTCCGGCTTCTCTTGTTCCACTCATCAAAAAAAGAAATCAATCCATTATGAAAGCAAGTACAGTAGTGCTTTGAAAAATAAAATAAAAGGCATCATCATTTTCTTCTTCTTCTTCTTCTTCTTCTTCTTCTTCCCAATCGTCTCTGAAATCACGGTTTGAAATCACGGTATAGTTTGAGCCCTAAGCCTAAGCCTGAGCCTGAGATTGCGGATTGTTTCGTTTTGTTCCTACGTTTTTTTTTCATGTGTAGAGACTGCTCTTTGGGGTTATTGGAGATCAAGAGGGGAGAGGGGAGAGGGGTTTAAAAGTATAATGTAGTCTTCACGAGGAACGTGCGTGTTTATGTTTCTATTTATGTTTACATACTTATTTCTCATCAGAAGTTTTCTCTACAGTATCTAATTAAAAAAAAAACCTCAGTATAGGAAAGCATGATAGCACGAATATCCCGTGATAGATAAGAGGGGGGTCCTTTTTTTTTTTTTCATTAATTCTTTTTAATCTTTCCTTAGATAGTAATACTTGAAAATCAATTATAGAACTTAGTAAAGATCTTATAGATATAGCTAAGTTATTATATTTCTAAGCGATAGAAGGTATTATAA
Organism: Rhynchosporium graminicola; assembly: GCA_900074885.1. NCBI lineage: Eukaryota > Fungi > Ascomycota > Leotiomycetes > Helotiales > Ploettnerulaceae > Rhynchosporium > Rhynchosporium graminicola. The sequence goes on from FJUW01000079.1 coordinate 103,596, forward strand.
TAGTTATCTTCTTCTAGATTAATAATATCATAGGGCGAGTGCAAAGTATGCGTATAATGCAAACGATATCTTTAATTAATAAGAAGAATTAGCTAAAGAGTAGAGTGTGACGATAGCTCACCTGGATATCATATGAGAAGAAGGATAGATACTAGGGCTTAAGTTCATAGGTATCCCGGTATAACTAGTTTCTGACTTAGTATAGTATCGGACTAGTACTAGCATATATATATAAGGTGCCTTATACTCTATCTCTCTTCTTCTTCTTTCCTTATCTTTTTGTTTCCTTAGTAGTAAACTATATAAGATCGCTCTTAGCCTCTCTACTTGTTTTATTCTTACTCGTATATTACCTTAAGTCTTATATCGTTATATTAAATAAAAAGATTAAGATAGCCGGAGATAGCTTATTATAATATCTTACTACTAAGTTAGTTATTCGATAACTACTCGTATATAGCCGAGATACTAGAGATCTCTCGGATAGCTATAAATCAGGGTTTGATTTAGCTTATTATAAATAGTATAATAGAGAAGGTCTTCGCTAATACTCTTTTAATAACTCCCTTAGTATAAAGGAATTATAGATAGATTTTAAAGAAGATATAATAAATACCCCGGAACTTTAATCTCTATATATTACTACTGAAATAGCCCTGATATACCTCTTTTTAAGCTACTATTATAGCTCCTAACTAATAAACTAGAGACCCTTCCGGTTCTAGGGGAACTTAATATAACCTCTCTTACTCTACTTTCGAACTTAATCTATTATATCTTTCCTTACTCTAAATATCTCTTATACTAGAGAATATTAATACCTTATTAAGGAAGTACTAACTAAGAGGGAAAGGAAAATAAAAGCGAAATTCCCTAGGAGTATAATCGCTAAGTACTCTTACTACTATAGATAACTCGAACCTGATCTATTCCTTCTTATAACGATTAGTAGACTAGAAGGAAAAGAATAACTCTTTAAAAGATACTATAGATAGACTAATCTCCGTATAAGATAGGTTCCTCGCAGGAGTTCCTCGCTTATCTTCGACTCTTCTACTAGAACTAATACTATAATCTCTGCGTATACTAGAGTTTAATAAGCTAATAAACTCTATTCTAATATATAATACTAAGAGAGAGGATACTATTCCTAATAAACTATCTCTCTCTCTTAGCGCTGAATCAGTAGAGTTACGCTCTAGGAAGTCTTATTTTACTAAGAAGATCCTACCTTTAGACAATAGATCGGACTTTACTTTCCTTTAATAGAGAGTATTAATACGAGACTAGCTAGCTATAAATACTAACTATTACCTTACGGACTTCTCTTAGCGCGTTCTCGTATAGGGACTAGTTACTAGATTAGCTAAGAAGTATCTTACGCTTTAGTATCTCGCTAATAAGTTTAAGACTAGTAATAAAATAATCTCTTTATTAGAGGAGAACTTTCTTACTAGTTTAGAAGAAGATAATTACTATAACGCTTTCTACTACTTAGAAATATAATAACTTAGCTATACTCGCGAGACTTTCGCTGAGTTTCGTAGTCGATTTTAAAGCGCTACTATCTAAAGTAAGATTAAAAAGAAGGAGTAGTTCTTCTATATATAGGATAAGATTATATTATCCTTATATACTTTAACTCTTATTATTAAACTAATATAGAATAAGGACTATACTTCTATAGTTAGATCCTTACTTTCTTTTAATACTAAGTATTACTATAACTCAGAATATACTTATCCCGAGAAAGCTATTACTTAGATATAGTTTTATAAGCCTACTATTACTATTATAACCTCTACTAGTTCTACTTCTTACTAGTCCTTAAGCTTAGCCCTGCGATAAACTACTCTTATATTATATATATATATTTCTACTTTAGTACAGGCTAGTACTCCCTTTGTGCTAAAACGCCCTACTACTTTAACCGGAGAACTCCTTAGGTATTACAGCTATAGATAGCTTAGTTATATTAAGCTAGACTACTTTAACTCGCTTAAGGTTTAATTAATTAATAAATTTCTAGAAGATAAAAGAGTAACTAAGGAAATAGTAGAAGATATACTTTCCGAATCTGGACTAATATTAGAGGGAAATAATAAGGCCTAGGTAAAAACTCTTTCCTAGGTCTACGTAAGTATAATCTCTTTAATCTTAACTTTACCTCCTTAATAAGTAGTAAGTAATTTATATACCTGATTATAGTTAGTATAAATAGGCTAGGAGTCTCTATAAATAGCTTAATCGATACTAGAGCGAATAGCTATCTGTTTATTAATTATACTCTTACTAGATAACTATCAGGGGCCCTTAATATTAAAATCGAGCTACTGCCTTATTCTATTCTAATACGTAGTTTCTAATAGTTTATTAGAACTTATATTACTTATTTTATACGTTTATACTTTTTTATTAATAGTAAGCGTATTTATAACTACTCTTTTTGTAATGATCACTTGGTACGCTAAGGTAAATAGGCATAATAGAATAGTAGAATAGTCGCTGGAGGTTCGCTAGTAATAATCTGGTTAATATAGAAACTAATTACTAAGGAGAGAAGGTTCTTCCTTCCTTTCTAATTCTGAAATATAGGAGTAAGAGGCACTAGGCGTATAGACCTATTATAATATCTCCCCTCTTAAATACTTCTATCCTAGAAGTAAAGGCGTCAAAATACCCTAGCTAGCGATACTTCAGCGAGGCGCCAGCGAGGTATTCCTTTTAGGATTTACTTTTGTTCTGATTCTTCTTTATTATTAGTAAAGCTAGAATACGGAGTATAGCGCTAGGTAACTCCTCTATATAACTCTTAATCTTCTCTCTTCTCTTCCTTCTTAAATAACTAACGATAATAATAGTAACTATACGTAAGTTATAAATATAAGGTATCAGGTAGTACTAACTTGACCTTTTAGCTCCTAAGAAGAACCTTCGTAAGCGCGCTACTAGTAGTTCGCTTAAAGATACTCTTCTTTCTAGTAATACTTTTACCTCTATTAATAAGGGAAAAACCGCAGTCGCTAGCGGGTTTTCGACTAAGCGCTAGCGAGCCGAAGATAATAATAAGGATAATAAAAGCGAGCCGAGTTAAGATAGTAGCTCTTCTGCTTATTATAATAAGACCCTTTATACTAGTCGAAAGAATACGCAGATAAAGTCGAAAGCTCGTACTAAAGTAAATAAGGAGATACTACGTCCGGAGACTTACTTATAATACGCTAGTAAGTATACTTTATTCCTTAAGTTAAAGTATACTTTAGCTCCTAACTCTATTACTAGTAAGTATATAGATTATATTAAGAAGGGTAAATCTTACGAGGATATGAGTATAAATTTCCTCTCTCTAGCGAATACTTAGCTAATAGCCGACGAGGTTCTAGCTATCCTAATAAGTATTCTCAGCTAACTATAAGATATAGCTTTAAAAGTGATAATAAGCGAGAGTTCCGAAGAAGTATTAAAGATTACCTAAGTACGCTTTAATATAGAGAAGAAGCGGGCTAATCATACTTCTAAAGTTAGTAATACTATAGCTATTAAATCTCCTTAGAAGCTAGTTATTAATTCTAATACCGAGCTATCCTTTAGTATTACGTCAGCGATCTCTAAGGTATCTAGGTATACGCTGCGCTCTATAGCTAAAGTTACTACTACTATTAATATTATAAATACTACTCTTCTAAAGGAAATTCGTAGTCTCTGTATAATATGAATTACTCTCTCTAGCGAGCTCTCTACTAATCTTCAGCGAAGGACTTCCGTACTATTTATACTAGATTCTTTCTATAGGTAGCTTTATCAGATACGTAGCTAGAGGTTAATAGAGAGGAAGTCGCGGATAAGGATATAGATACTACTAATCAAGAGGTTACTAAGTAAACTTTCTTTAGCGATATCTTAGAGTTTATCCGGCGAGAGCTAGTTTACTAGCGATCTATATAGATAATAAAACCTCTTTTTCCCCTTAGACCTCTACTAGATTTATAATCTCTAATATACCTTTAAAACTATAAAACCCTATAGGAAAAAATAGAAAGATATATATCTTTTTACGAGTATTATTTCACTTTCGCTAGCGTTTCGCTAGTCTCTCTATAGCGTTTTAATTTTTCAAAGCTTTGATTTCTTTCTAGAGTCCCTAGAGGTTTTCTTTTAGCTCCTAAGAATTATAAGTAGAAGTAAACCCCTTCTATCTTACTAAGAATTATTCTCTCCCTCTAACTACTCGCTAGTCTAGTAAGGAATCGACCTCCTATGATTCTTCGCTATCGATAAGGTCAGGTTAGATAACCTCCGATAACTCGCTAAGCTTTTACTAGTATAGTTCTAATAGTAAGATATAGAAGATATTATATAGCTAACTATACTTAGTAGGTAAATCTAATCGATATACCTACTTTCTAATTCTTTCGCTGATCTTAAATAGCCCTAGAAATTAGTAGTCTAGCTTCTTGCTCGATCGAATAGTTTTAATATTCTTTACTAAGAGTAAGACATATTAATCTACTTTGAATTTAACTAGTCGATAGTTCTTATTATACTATTTCACTTAAGTTTCTTTAATTCTTTACTAGCTATTCTCTAGCTCTTAGCGTTTCTTAACTACTTCTTCTGCTCTTTCTTTAGCAGTAAGTATCTCTCCTCTTATAAGATCGTCCTCGATACTCTAGCGATTATCTAGTATAATTCTATATCTAGCTTTACTTGAACTTATTCTAATAGCCTTATAATATATATTTATATACGCGAACTTCGCTATAAGTAATAAGTCTACTTAATTATCTTAAAGATAGTATACGAAATACTATAGCTATACTTCTATAGCTTAGTTTTATCGTTCTATTTACTTATCAGTTTATAAGTAAAACGCTATCGAAAGACCTCTTGTTATTCGAAAGTAGAAGTATACCTCTTATCAGAACTTAGAAGTAAAAACAGAACCTCTATTAGTAATAATAACTGCAAGTAATCCGTAGTCCTTAAACTAATAATCGATAAATAGCTAAGCTAAGCCTAGTATATCAATTATCTTTAAGTAAGGAATATACTCTATATCTTTAGTATATCTATTAATAATTACTAGTAAACTATTAGAGATTCTTCCTAAAGAGCTCCCTTTATAAGGTAGCAGATCTATAATAAAGTCTATAGTTATAGACTTAAATAGCTTACTTAGCTAGCTAAGCGCTTATATCTCGCTAGCTATCTTTATTCTTCTTACCTTTATCTTTTAATAAATATCGTAACTTTTAATATATTCTTTAATATCTAGCTTTATCTTCTGCTAATAGTACTTTCGCTAGATAAGCTTTAGCGTCTTATCTTAACTAAAATAGCTTATAGTTAGATTATTATAGTATATCTTTATGATTTAAGTATAGATAGCTTCGTCTAGCGGAACGTAAGCCTTTCGCCGGTATCTAAGTAGTCCTTCGCTATCGATATTCTAATCTATATCCCTAGTTTTCTATAATCTAGCTAACTTCTTAATAGTAAAAGCGTCCCTTTTCTATAGCTTTATAAGCGTTAAGAGAAGTAAGTTCGACTCAGGGTTTACTATTTCGATTCTTATAATACTCGCTATAAAGAACTATAGTATAATATATTTATAGCTATACTAGCTAGCGCCCGGCTTCTCGCTAGCGCTTCTTAAGAGGGTATCTAGACCTTTAAATAAGTTCTATAAACTATCAAGCTTTATAAGTATATATCGCTAGTTAGGCGTAGAGGTCGTATCTACAGCCTCGATCGATACTCCTTTTAAAGAAGTATTGTTAGTAAGTTATAGAATCTAAGTTAACTAATATAATATACTATTATTCGGACGCCGGTTACTCTCTATTATATCGCTAGCTTTACTAAGTACGCAGATTAACTCGTCTTCAATTATATTTCGTAGCTTATTTTATAAAGTAGGGAGTATAATATTTTCCTCGTCTTTCGCTAGCTTATAGTTAGGCCTTCTTAATAATCTATTAGCGGGATTATTTTTCCCTTATCTATAACTTAATATAAAGTTATACTTAGATAGCTCCAGAGCCTATCTAGCTTATCGCTAGCTTAATACTATTATAGTTATAAAGTGATAGAGATTACTATAATCTATTAATACCTTAACTAGGGCTATACTACCTTTAAGGTAATACCTCTAGTATATAAAATACTTAATAATTATAAGGAGTTCTTAGTTATATACTTTATAATTTAACTCGGCAAGTTCTAGCTTTTTACTAAAGAACGTAATAAGGTATTAGTTAGCCTTTTCCCCTTCTTTCGCCGGCTACTCTCTAAGCTAAGAGAGAATTCCCGCGATAGTAAACCTAGAAGCGTTAGTCTCTAGCTTTCTTAGCTTCAGTAGATCGAAGTGCATAAGAAAAGATACTATAGTAAACGTATCTTTTAACGCGTTAAAAGCTTCCCTTTCTATAGTACTCTATCTAAAAGCAAGAGTAAGTTGCCCTTTCTTCTTACTTTCTATTAAACTTATCAGAAGTTAAGTAATCGCCGAGAACCTTACGATAAATCGCTAGTAGAAGTTTATAAAACTAATAAAGACTTATATATCTCTAATACTTTTAAGCTCTAGCTATTCCCTAATAATATTTATCCGGCTTATATCTATTAAAACGCTAGCTAAAGAGATAATATATCCTAGAAACTCTATACTTTTAGTATTAAAAGAGTACTTTAATAACTTAATAAAGAGGTTTATATACCGAAGTCTCTCTAGTACTTAGCGGATATATTATTCATATTCTAATAAGTTAGTAGAATAGATTAGGATATTATTAAGATATATAACATAAGTAATATCGACGAGGCCCGCTAGTATATTATTAATAAATACCTAGAAGGTCACTAGTGCGTTTAATAATCTAAATAGTATAACTTGATACTCGTAATACCTATATCGAGTACGAAATATAATCTTCTATTTATTACCTTAGCGAATTCGAACACGGTAATAGGCGTTTTATAAGTCTAGTTTAGTAAATACTCTAGTATCCCGGAGCTTATCTAGCGTTTCGCTAATTAATAGCAGAGAGTACTAATCCTTAATTATAATTTTATTCAGAGCTTAGTAATCGATATATAATCGAAAGCTATTATCTTTCTTAAGTATAAAAAGAATAAGTATACTTATAGGACTCTTACTTTTCCTTATCTAACCCTTCGCCTCTAATAAGTCGAGGTATTCCTAGAGAACCTCTAGTTCCTTCTCGGAGAGATTATAAATTAGAGAATAAAGTATCTTTAATCCTAGTTCTAACTCGATAGCGTATTAATAGCCCTCTAATAGAGGTAGCTCGCTTCCTTTCTCCTTAGAGAATACGTCCTCAAAGTCACTATATACGAAAGGAATAATAAGCGTATCGCCGGTATCTATCTAGCGTATTATATATAAGTTAAGTATTATAGTATATATAGGAGATTTCTATACGTTAATAAGAATCGCAAAAGCTCAAGGTACTATAATATTAAAGCTATCGGAGTCCTTTAAATTATAAGAGAACCTCTACTACTTATTCTTAAAGCTAATCCGAGGATCTATATCCTCTAACTATAGCTACTCTAATATCAGATCTATACTTAGTATATTAATAACTCTTAGCTAAAGAGTATCGACTCTAGTCTATCTAATCGAATCGGCTATCTCTACTTAAGCGACTATAGTACTGAAGATAACGCCTTTATTCTATGAAAGTATCTAGAAAGTCCTTAGTCCTTCGCTAGTAAGTTTAAGCTCGTATTCTTTAGTAACTAGTTTTAATATAAAGTTATCTTCTGCTCTACTATTAATAAGAGTAATTATCGATTTCTACTTACCTTAAGATAGAATCTTTATTTAGATTTCTATCTTATTATCTAGTAAACTTAGTCCGGATATAGAAGATACTATAAGTTATAGCTTTCCTTAGCGTTTATCTTTAGTATTACTAGTATTTAATTTTAGATAGTTCGAAGAGATATATTTATATTTATTATAAGAGTAGTACTAAACCTTAGAGATATCCTATCTTATTAGCTAATCCCTAATAAGTATACTATTTAGATCTTTCCTCCTTTCTTATCTTTATTAGCTCTTATCTTATCGATCGTTAGTTCTTCGCTAATACTTATATAAGTTATCTTTCTTCGCGTTTAACTCCTTATATTTCTACTCTTTAGATTCTTTTTATCTTTTATTACTATTAGTACCTTTAGATAAGGTATAAGTCTCTTAAAGAGTAATAGCAGAAATAACTTAGTCTCGGGTCTAAAGTCTATTAGCTTAGCTATTCTCGACAATTTTCTAGCGAATCTCTAAGCGGATCTTATTAAATAAGATATCTCGTAATTAGCGCTTAGTAAAGAGTTCGAGTTATTCCTCTTTTTCTTTAAGGTAATTTACGAACTCCCTAATTAGTTAACCTAGCTTTTAGCGAGCGTTCTCGTAAGCCTATAAGTTAGCTACTCTTCATAAGATAAGAAGTAGCTAAAGATTCGCTAGGAACTCTTTATAACTTTCCTAAGTTATCTTATAAAAGGTATCTAAGGTATACTTCTTAAACTTTTCCTAGGTGTTCGCTAGTTCCTTATAGAGTAATATTACTACTTATTTAATCTTAATAAGATTAGTTAAGTACCCTTTAGTATTATAGTCGAAGACTCGGTTATAAGCCTATAAGTACTTAGTAAGCTCTCTTTAGCTCTTGCCCTTATATTCTAGTAGAATTATATATTTACTTTTATCCTAGCGAGGAATTAGTAATTCTTTAGGAGCTATTAATCAACTAGTATCTCTCTCTATACTTAGGATAAGGTCTTCAGATATATAAGCTTAATAGAGTTATACTCTTATAGTAGCTTCCGGAGGGTATTAAGTAAGGTCTTCGCTGAATATTCGTCGGCACTTAACTATAAAGTTATCTAAGATATTATTATATTTCTTTAGCGATTAGAGTTTCTCTTATAGAACTAAAAGGTTATCTACTAGTATATCGCCGGGTATTATCTAAGCCCTAATAGAGTTATCTTAAAGTATAAGTCAGGTTAACGCAATAGAGGATTCTCTGCTTTAAGCTATTATAACTATTTAGGCTAACGTTAAGTAAAAGTAATTAGAATATAATAATCACTTAGTACGCTAAGGTAGATAAGTATAATAGAATAGTAGAATAGTCGCTGGAGGTTCACTAGTAATAATCTGATTAATACAGAAACTAATTACTAAGGAGAGAAGATTCTTCCTTCCTCTCTAATTCTGAAATACAGGAGTGGGAGACACTAGGCGCACAGACCTATTACACTTTTATTCTTCTCGATTTAGGATAATAAGATATAATTATTAGTATTAAATAAATAAAACGATTCTAAGTTAAGCTAGATACGCTCTACTATAAGCTACTATAGCTAGAATAATATCTAGTTACTTTCTAATATAATAAGGAGATAATTATAACTCTATTATCTTATAAACCTAGTATTAATTAATCTTACTAAATCGATACTAACGCGCGGGACTTAGCTATAAACTAGCTAGACTAATACTAATTATACTAAATAGTAGTAATATAGTAGATTAATATATTATTCTTATTATTTAACTTATTTCCGCTTATCACTAAGGAATCCGAACCCTTTTCCGCTCCGAATTTATCGAGAAAGGTACTTGCGCCGAAACTCTACTATAAGTACTTCTCTTAACCTCCGAGGATCTAGAAACTAGTTCTGATTTACTAAATTAATACGATAGCTTTTTATTTTAATATAAAATATAATAACTCTAAATTATTCTTTATTAGTATCTATAAGATAAACTACTTCTTATAAGATTATCTAAATAATAACTCCCCTGAGGATCCTAATACTAAATAACTTATAGCTAAAAAGCTATCGGAATAGTATTATACTCTTAAGGAAGCTTTCTCTAAGTAAGATTCTAATATTCTTCTATTATATTATTTATATAATTATAAAATTATTCTAGAAGAACTATTACTTAATATATATTTACTCTTATATTAGTAATCTATAGACAAGTTATAAGTAACTAAGGAGTACCTTATAAAGAACCTAGATAAGGGATTTATCGAATCTAGCTAAAGTTCTTTCGTATTACTTATATTATTCGTTAAGAAAGCTAATAGAGGATTACGCTTCTATATTAATTATTATAAGCTTAATACGATTACTCGAAAGGATTTATAGTTAATACTTAGGATCGATAAGCTCTTAACTCAGGTATCTAAAGTAATAATTTTTACTAAACTAGATATTCGAGTAGTATTTAACTATATCTATATAGACCCCGAATTAGAGGAGTATATTACTTTCCGAACTCGCTTCGGATCTTATAAATATAAAGTACTATCTTTTAGGCTCTATAATCGACTTAGTATATACTAATAATATATAAATAATATATTACTAGACTACTTAGACGATTTCTATATAACTTACTTAGATAATATTCTTATATGCTCGGAAACGCTCTAGGAATATAAGGAATATATTAAATTAGTACTATAATACTTAATAGATATTAGACTCTAAGTAGATATTAAGAAAAGCGAATTCTATATTACTCGGACTAAATACCTTAGATATATTATTATTACTAAGGGAATCGAGCTAGATCCTGAGAAAGTAATACTATTAGTAGACTAGAAGTACCCCGAAATGATAATAACTATAAAATCTTTCCTAGGATTCTATAGTTTCTACTATTAATTTATTCGGAATTTCGGCCTTATTACTAAACCTCTCTTAATACTTACTCGGCCTATAGTACTATAGAATTTTACTAATAATTATAAGAAATCCTTTAATAATTTATATTAATAGCTACTATTAGTATAGAAACTATATTACTTCGACTCTGAATTATAGATTAAACTAGAAACTAATACTTCTAATAATATAATAGCTAAAGTTATCTTCTAATTATATGAAGATAACTAGTAATATCTAATTAGATTATATTCTTATATTCTTAATAGATATAAACTAAACTAGAAGATCTATAATAAGGAGTTATACGCTATTATTAAGTCTTTCCGGAAATAGAAACTAGAACTTATATCTTTATAATACTATATCAGTATATATACGGACTATCGATCCTTAGAATACTTTATAACTATTAAGGTCTTAACTAGTAAGTAAGCTAGATAGATAGAATTCCTTTCCGAATTTAACTTCTAAATTATATATAAGCTTAGTAAAGATAATACTAAAGCTAATATCCTTAGCTATAAGGAATAAGATCTAAGGATATAAGAATAATAGAAATAGGATAGTAGATCTCGGGTTTTATTACTCTTAGACTACTTAGACCTTAGGATTAACGCGGAACTAGCTGAATATTATATCGATTAAATTAGTTATATATACCTAATATCGCTAAGGACTAATATACTATCAGAACCCGTATATAACTCCTTTAATTTAATCGAAAAACTATACTAATTTAACTAAGAATTATTCTCTAATAAACAGAATATATTAAGAGATAGCTATACTATTAATAATAGTTTACTACTTTATAATAGTTATCTATACGTATAATACTATACCCTGCTATATACCTGTTTAATTAGCGAAGTCTACGATTAAGTTTCCTCTACTTATCTAAATACTCGTAAGATCGCTAAGATAATTTCTATCTATTACTACTAGAAAGGACTTATATTAGATATAAAATAATATACTTATAATTATTATTTCTACTAGTACTCTTATCTAAAGTAGATAAAATAGTAAGGATTCCTTTATCTATTACTAGTACTTAGCTACTTTATATAATATCTAGCTATAGATTTTAAAGACTTCTTATCTAATAACTAGAGGTTTAATAGGATATTAGTATTTATTAACTACTTAAGGAAGTACTTTATATCGATACTATATTACTATTATATTAATACTCGCGGGATAGTAATATTATTTATCTAATAGATATATTATTTCGGATATACCTCTAAGTTAATTATATCTAACTAAGATACTTAGTTTATCTTATCTTTCTAGTAAGAGTTTTACTATATAATTAGAGTTAAGGTTAAGCTCTCTACTTCTTTCTACTAGTAAATTAATAGATAAATAGAGATTATAAACTAGTATATTAACTAATACTTTAGACTTTTTATTAATTACTACTAAAGTAACTAGGGCGAACTATTACTAATAATAGACTACACTTAAGTAACTTTAACTTACGATTCTATTAGTATAGCGCTTTATACTCTTAAATATAGTATATTACTACGGAATAGCTAGGATTAGAAGTAGCTCGCTATATTAACGCTATAAGAGAAGCTTAACTATACTAATACTAAATCCTTAGCTAAATATATTAAATCCGCTATCGAGGTTATAAAAGCTAATATACTAGCTACTTAATAGAGGATAAGCGCTATAACTAACCTAAAATAGTATAATATTAACTAGGAAGTTAGAGATAAGGTATTTCTCTCTATAAGGAACTTTAAGAATTACTAGCTAAATAAGAAGCTATCTAGCCTCTAAGTAGGACTATACTAGGTCCTAGCTAAGATTAGATACTCTTATAAGCTAGATTTACTTCTTAGATCTTCTATATATAATATATTCGCTCTCGAATTACTTTTTAAAGACCCGGATAACTTATTACTAAGCTAGAAGTTACTAAACTTACCCTTAGAAGTTATTACTACTTAAGAAGAGTAAAAGTTATAAGATATACTTACTATATAGCTCCTAAGAGGTAATCTGAAGTATTAAGTTAGCTAGCTAAGCTATAACTTAGACTTAACTTAGTATAATACTTCCGACTTAATAGATACTCTATATAAGCTTAAAGACTTCTATATTACTAACTTAAGTAAACTTAGACTTCTATATAAACTAAATTAGTAGATTAAAGCTTAGGAAAATAGAATAGATAACTATAATTACTTAGAAGATAATAAACTATTATAGTTACTAGTATTAAAAATTTATTACTAAGGATAATCCCTTAATTATATTTCATAATAATACTATATCTAAAATTCTACTTCCTTTACTATTTCTACTTTACTAGCTTTCTCCTCTAAGTTCTTTAGAGCTTCTAATAAATCTAGAATATCTAGAATCAGAATTATTATATCTAACTTCTTATTTAAATTTACTAATATAGCTTAAGTAGTAGACTAAGTATAATAGCTAATCCTATAGGCTTTCTTCTTTAGAGAGGGTCCGAGAGTATCTAGATCTAATACTATCTATGAACTAGAAGGCAAATTCCTTTTTCCCTTAGTATTAGATATTATAGCTTTAAATATAGCTTTCTTTATAAATTCTTATATAATAGTATTTAACTTCTTTATCTACTTTAATACTATTTATATTATTAACTTAGATTTCGCTAAATCTATTATTAGAAGATCTAAATCCTATATTATATTAGTATTAAGCTAGTATCTAAAGGTTTAAGGATCTTAACTTATTACTTTAATAAACTCTAACTTCTTAAATACTTTCTCTATAGATCGCCTTAAAACTTAAGTCTCTACTAATTATATAGTAGTAATCTCTAATATAGTAATAGAAGTAGCAGATTTCGTAAGATAATAGATCTAATTAATAGATTTATTAGTAGCTATAATACCGCCCTAATTTAGCTCTATATCCTTAGCTTTACTACTAAGAAGTAAACCGAATAAAATAATATACTCTATATTAATATAGTTAAGTAACTATAACGTGTTAGTATATATAACTATATTTAAGTTTAAGTAACTTATATACTTATAACTACTCTTTAATACCGAATAATACTTATAAAGCTTAGAGTTAAGCTTATTAAATAAATATAGAAGTTCTAGAATAGGAGTATTATTATACTTTATCTTAAAGAAAGCGCGAATATATCGCAGGTAATATATATAATACGCTACTAAAAGAGTACTAGCGGGAACTAGTAAGAGTACTATAGGAGTTAGCGTTATAGATCCGTAGAACCCTTATATCTTACTTAAAGACTATCCCTAATACTAAAGCGAGGAACTTACTTATAATAAGAGAAGAGTTAATTAAGTCGATTAATATATAAGATTATAGTAGACTACTATAGTAGTTAGTAATAATACTTACTCTAGGAATTATATCGTAGTCTAAGGAGAGTAAACTTATAAGTTTAAGTAGTTATTATAGTTAAAAAGGAGAGGCTCTAATACTAATAAACCTTTTCCTTTATATACCTTACGCCTTACTTAAACTCGACTTTTACTATAAATAAATAAAGTAAATATAGCTTACTACTTAATTTAGAAGCTATAACTAATATAGTACTATTATAGCGATATAACTAGCTAGAACCTGATAAAGAATTTACTACTACTATAACGACATAAGACTCAAGGCGGTATATAAGCAAGAATAAACAAGTAGAGAGGCTAAGAGCGATCTTATATAGTTTACTACGAAGAAAACAAAAAGATAAGGAAAGAAGAAGAAGAGAGATAGGGTGCAAAGCACCTTATATATATATACCGGTACTAGTCCGATACTATACTAGGTCGGATACTAGTTCTACCGGGATACTTATGAACTTAAGCCTTATTATCTATCCTTCTTCTTATATAATATTCAGATAAGCTATTATTATATTACCCCCTCCCTAAGAAGAGCTTAACCCTAAGCTCAGAAGGTTATAGTTTATACTGGAATTAGTCTTTATTATAACTGTTTTCGTCGATATTCGCGTAATAAGCGCTAGCTACTCTTTAGTAGTAGTAAATTCTTTATCAGGTTCTAACTAGTTACGTCGCTATAATAGTACTATATTAGTTATAGCTTCCAAATCAGGTAATAAGTAGTATTTACTTTATCTATTTATAGTAGGAGTCGAGTTTAAGTAGAGCATAAGGTATATAAAGGAAGAGGTTTATTAATATTAGAGCCTTTCCTTTTTAACCGCGATAACTACTTTAACTTATAAGTTTATTCTCCCTAGATTATAATATAGCTCCTAGAGTAAGTATTACTACTAACTACTATAATAGTCTACTATAATCTTATATATTAATCGACTTAATTAACTCTTCTCTTAATATAAGTAAGTTTCCTATCTTAGTTTTAGAGATAGTCCTTAAGTATAATATAAGAGTTTTATAGATCTATAATACTAACTCCTATAGTACCTTTACTAGTTCCTGCTAGTGCTCTTTCGGCGGCGTATTATATATATTACTTATAGTATATTTACGCCTTTCTTAAGATAAAGTATAATAATACTCCTATTTTAGAACTCTTATACTTATTTAATAAGCTTAACTCTAAGCTTTATAAGTATTATTCGGCGTTAAAAAGCAGTTATAAGTATATAAGTTACTTAAACCTAAATATAGTTATATATATTAATATATTATAGTTATCTAACTATATTAATATAAAGTATATTATTTTATCCGGTTTACTTCCTAGTAGCGAAGCTAAAGACGCAGAGCTAAAACGGGGCAGTATTATAGCTACTTATAAGGCAATTAATCGGATCTATCGTCTTACGAAATCTGCTACTTCTATTATTACGTTAGAGATTACTACTATATAATTAGTAGAGACTTAAGCTTTAAGGCGTTCTATAGAGAAAGTATTTAAGAAGTTAGAGTTTATTAAAATAATAAGTTAAGATCTTAAATCCTTAGATACTAATATAATACTAATATAATATAAGATCTAGATCTTTTAATAATAGATTCGGCGAAATCTGAGTTAATATTATAAATAGTATTAAAGTAGATAAAAGAGTTAAATAGTATTATATAGGAATTTATAAAGAAAGCTATATTTAAGGCTATAATATCTAATACTAAAGGAAAGAGGAATTTACCTTCTAGTTTAGAGATAATATTAGATCTAGATACTCTTAAACTTTCTCTAAAGAAGAAACTTTATAGGATTAGCTATTATACCTAGTCTACTACTAGAGCTATATTAATAGATTTAAGTAAAGAGTTAGATATAATAGTTCTAGTTTCAGATATTCCAGATTTACTAGAAGTTCTGAAGAACTTAAGAGAGAAAGCTAAAGAAGTAGAAGTAATAAAGGAAGTAGAGTTTTAGATATAGCGTTATTATAAGATATAATCGGGGAATTATCCTTAGTAATAAACTTTAATACTAATAACTATAATAGCTTATTATCTTCTAAGTAACTATAGTTATCTATCTTATCTTCCTAAGCCTTAATCTATTAATCTAGTTTATATAGAGGTCTAAGTTTACTTAAGTTAGTAATATAGAAGTCTCTAAGCTTATACGAAGTACTTATTAGATCGGAAGCGTTATATTAAGTTAGATCCGGGTTATAGCCTAGCTAACTAACCTAATACTTCAGATTACCTCTTAGGAGCTATATAATAAGTATATCTTATAACTCTTACTTTTCTTAAGTAGTAATAACTTCTAAGGGTAGGTTTAGTAACTTCTAGCTTAGTAATAAGTCGTCTAAGTCCTTAAAGAGTAATTCGGGAGCGAATATATTATATATAGAGGATCCCGGAAGTAAATCTAGCTTATAGGAGTATCTAATCTTAGCTAGGACCTAGTATAGTCTTACCTAGAAGCTAGATAGCTTCTTACTTAGCTAGTAATTCTTAAGGTTCCTTATAAAGAGAAATACCTTATCTCTAATTTCCTAGTCGATATTACGCTATTTCGGGTTAGTTATAGCGCTTATCCTCTACTAAGTAACTAATATATTAGCTTTTATAACCTCGATAGCGGATTTAGTATATTTAGCTAAGGATTTAGTATTAGTATAATTAAGCTTCTTTTACGGTATTAATACTATAAGTTACTTCTAATCCTAGCTATTCTATAGTAGTATATTATATTTAAAAGTATATAGCGCTATACTAATAGAATCGTAAGGCAGGGTTACTTAAGCGCGATCTATTATTAGTAGTAGTTCGCTCTAGTTACTCTAATAATAATTAATAAAAGGTCTAAGGCGTTAGTTAATATACTAGTTTATAATCTCTATTTATCTATTAGTTTACTAATAGAAGGAGGTAAAGAGCTTAACCTTAACTCTAATTATATAGTAAAACTCTTACTAGAAGGATAAGACTAGCTAAGCTCCTTAGTTAGATATAATTAACTTAGGGATATATCCGAAACGATATATCTATTAGATAAATAATATCACTATCTTATAAGTATCGATATTATAGTAGTATAGTATCGATATAGAGTCTTTCCTTAAGTAGTCGATAAATACTAATATCTTATTAAATCCTTAGTTATTAAGTAAGAAGTCCTTAAAATCTATAGCTAAGTACTATATAAAGTAGCTAAGTACTAGTAATAAGTAGAGGAATCCTTACTATTTCGTCTATTTCAGATAAGAGTACTAGTAAGAGCGGTAATTATAAGTATATTATTTTATATCCGATATAAGTCCTTTCTAGTAATAATCAGTAGAAATCATTTCGGCGGTCTTATAAGCATTTAGATAAGCGGAGGAAACTATAACGACATAAGACTCAAGGCGGTATATAAGTAAGAATAAATAAGTAGGGAGGCTAAGAGCGATCTTATATAGTCTAGTACGAAGGAAATAGAAAGATATAAAGCTCTGAAGGAGTCTGCACCTTCTATATATATAAGGAGGGTATACCTAAGGCACTGATACTAGCCCGTATCTACTACGTATACTATGCGCTATCATATTACCCCCTTCTAAGACAAAAGCTCGCCCTCGAGCCTTAAAGAATCGAAGTAACTAAGGAAATAAAGTAAGTATAAAATGTAATTAAATATTAAGATAACCTTCTAAATTTCCATCGAACCGAAACTATAGATACTAATTTAGTACCGAGATTATCTCTTCTATAAAGGGAAACGCAATCTCCGGTGATATTACTACGATTAGAGCGAAATTGCGATTCTAAAGTAAGTTCCTAGATAGGGTTTACTAGTAATTATAATACCGAGTTTTACTGAATAAGCGAAGCTAAGCGAGTGATTAAAACACTTGAAGGTTATAAAAGAAACGAAAGTCTAAATCGAATTCTAAAGAAGCTAAAAGATTAAGAAGGGTCAGATATCTTTATTAAGTAGATATAGAAAATATTAAATTAAAAGTCCTAGTAGAGAGAGGTCGATTCTGCCGAGGGGAGCTAAATTATACCGGGGTATAGGGATTATAAGTCGAATTCCGATAATTTCCGCTAAGGTAATAAGCTATTTCGTCTTAGCCTAAAAGTAAGGTTTTTCGCTATTAGAGCTACTTTCGGAAGGTTAAAGTCGGGTAAAGGGATAATAAATATTAGAGCTTATAGGGAAGTTTCTACCTAAAATTCATTTACTATTTTACTTCGTACGCACGAAGGAACGAGTTTCGAAGTATCCGAGAGTAACTTCGTAGTAATACTAGTGCTTCTAAAGCTAAATTATATTTAAATTCCTAGCTATCCGAGAGATCTCTAGAATCTTAGCTCTTTTGAAAACCTAACTATCGAATTCGTAATTAATAATACTAACTATTTCCGTATAATTCCGAAAATCTAAGGTAAGTAGAGATAACTCAGCGAAGAGCTCCCTAGTAGTCGTATATATAAATCGAGTTTTCTAGGTAAGATATTATTTAATACTATCTTTAGCAGTCTTAATCTTTCTATTTAATATAACGATATAAGACTTAAAGTAGTATATAAGTAAGAATAAACAAGTAGGAAGGCTAAGAGCGATCTTATATAATCTAGTACGAAGGAAACAGAAAGATACAGAGCTCTGAAGGAGTCTGCACCTTCTATATATATAAGGAGGGTATGCCTAAGGCACCGATACTGGCCCGTATCTGCCACGTATACTATGCGCTGTCACAGAAACTTAATTATAGACTTCGCTAATTAAACAGGTATATAGCGGAGTATAGTGTTATACGTATAGACGACTATTATAAAGTAGTAAACTATTATTAATAGTATAGCTATCTTCTAATATATTTCGTTCCTTAGAGAACGATTCTTAGTTAAATTAGTATAGTTTCTCGATTAAATCAAAGGAGTTACGTATAGGTTCCGATAGCGTATTAGTCCCTAGTAATATTAAGTATATATAACTAATTTAATCGATATAATACTTAGTTAGTTCCGCGTTAATCCTAAGATCTAAGTAGTCTAAAGGTAATAAAACCCGAGATCTATTATCCCGTTTCTATTATTCTTATATCCTTAGATCCTATTCCCTATAGCTAAAGATATTAGCTTTAGTATTATCTTTACTAAGCGTATATATAATTTGAAAGTTAAATTCGGAAAGGAATTCTATCTATCTAGCTTACTTACTAGTTAGGACTTTAGTAGTTATAAAGTATTCTAAGGATCGATAGTCCGTATATACGCTAGTATAGCGTTATAGAGATATAAGTTCCGGTCTCTATTTCCGGAAAGACTTAATAATAATATATAGCTCCTTATTATAGATCTCCTAGTTTAGTTTATATCTATTAAGAATATAAGAGTAGAATCTAATTAGATACTACTAGTTATCTTTATATAATTAGAAGATAACTCTAGCTATTATACTATTATAGGTATTAGTTTCTAGTTTAGTCTATAATTCAGGGTCGAAATAGTATAGTTTCTGTACTAATAGTAGCTATTAATATAAATCGTTAAAGGACTTCTTATAATCGTTAGTGAAATTCTATAGTACTATAGGCCGAGTAAGTATTAAGAGAGGTTTAGTAATAAGGCCGAAATTCTGAATAAATTAATAATAGAACTTATAGAATCCTAGGAAGGATTTTATAGCTATTACTATTTCAGAGTACTTCTAGTTTACTAATAATACTACTTTCTTAGGATCTAGCTCGATTCTATTAATAGTAATAATATATCTAAGGTATTTAGTCCGAGTAATATAGAATTCGCTTTTCTTAATATCTACTTAAAGTCTAGTATCTATTAAGTATTATAGTACTAATTTAACGTATTCCTTATATTCTTAGAGCGTTTCCGAGTATATAAGAATATTATCTAAGTAAGTTATATAGAAATTATCTAAGTAGTCTAGTAGTATATTATTTATATATCGCTAGTACGTACTAGGTTTATTATAGAGCTTAAAAAGTAGTACTTTATATTTATAAGATCTAAAGCAGATTCGGAAAGTAATATACTCCTTAGATTCAGAGTCTATATAGATATAATTAAATACTACTCGGATATCTAGTTTAGTAAAGATTACTACTTTAGATATACGAGTTAAGAGCTTATTAATCCTAGGTATTAGATAGGAATCCTTTCGAGTGATCGTATTAAGCTTACGATAGTCGATATAGAAGTATAATCCTTTATTAGCTTTCTTAATAAATAGTATAAGTAATATAAAGGGACTTTAGCTAGATTCGATAAATCCCTTATCTAAGTTCTTTATAAGGTACTCCTTAGTTACTTATAGTTTATCTATAGATTACTAATATAAGAGTGAATATATATTAAGTAATAGTTCTTCTAGAATAATTTTATAATTATATAAGCGATATAGCAGAAGAATATTAGAATCTCGCTTAGAAAAGGCTTCCTTAAGAGTATAATACTATTCCGATAGCTTTTCGGCTATAAGTCGTTTAGTATCAGGATCCTTAGGAGAATCGCTATTTAGATAGTCTTATATAAGGTAGTCTATCTCGTAGATACTAATAAAGAATAATTCAGAGCTTTTATATTTTATATTAAAATAAAAAGCTATAGTACTAATTTAGTAAATCAGAACTAGTTTCTAGATCCTTAGAAGTTAAAAGGAGTACTTATAGTAGAGTTTTAGCGTAAGTACCTTTCTCGATGAATTCGGAGCGGGAAAGGGTTCGGATTCCTTAGTAATAAGCGGAAATAAGTTAAATAGTAAAGATAATATATTAATATACTATATCGCTACTATTTAGTATAATCGCTATTAGTCTAGCTAGTTTATAGCTAAGTCCCGCGTATTAATATCGATTTAGTAAGATCGATTAATACTAAGTTTATAAGGCAGTAGAGTTATAATTATCTCCTTATCATATCGAAAGGTAGCTAGATAGCGTTCCGGCTATAGAAGCTTATAATAGAGCGTATCTAGCTTAACTTAAAATCGTTATATCTATTTAATACTAATAATTATATCTTATTATCCTAAATCGAGGAGAATAAAAGGGTAGTTATAAATACGCTTACTATTAATAGAAAGATATAAACGTATAAAATAAGTAATATAGGTTCTGATAGACTATTAGAACTTATATATTAGAATAGAATAAGGTAGTAGCTCGATTTTAATATTAAGGGCCTCTAATAGTTATCTAGTAAGAGTGCGATTAATAAACAGATAACTATTCGCTCTAGTATCGATTAAGCTACTTATAGAGACTCTTAGCCTATTTATACTAACTATAGTTAGGTATATAAATTACTTACTTCTTATTAAGAAGTTAAGATCTAGATTAGAGAGATTATACTTATATAGACTTAAGAAGGAGTTTTTACTTAGGCCTTATTATTTCCCTCTAGTATTAGTCCAGATTCGGAGGGTATATCTTCTACTACTTCCTTAGTTACTTAATCCTCTTTCGGAAATTCGTTAATTAATTAAACCTTAAGTAAGTTAAAGTAGTCTAGCTTAATATAATCGAGCTATCTATAACTATAATACCTAAGGGGTTCTCCGGTCGAGGTAGTAAGGCGTTTTAGCGCGGAGAGAGTACTAGATTATACTAGGGTAAAGATACGTACGTATAGTATAAGAGTAGTTTATCGAGGGGCTAAGCTTAGGGACTAGTAAGGAGTAGAACTAGTAGAGGTCGTAGTAGTAATAATAGGCTTATAGTACTATACTAAGGTAATAGCTTTCTCGGGATAGATATATTCTAAGTTATAGCGATATTTAGTATTAAAAGAAAGTAAGGATCTAATTATAGAAGCGTAGTTCTTATTCTATATTAGTTTAATAATAAGAGTTAAAGCGCGTAAAGATAGTATAATCTTATCTTATATATAGAAGAACTACTTCTTCCTTTTAATCTTACCTTAGATAGTAGCGCTTTAAAATCGATTACGAAACTCGGCAAAAGTCTCGCGTATATAGCTAAGTTATTATATTTCTAAGCGATAGAAAGCGTTATAGTAGTTATCTTCTTCTAAACTAGTAAAGAAGTTCTCTTCTAGTAAGAAGATTATTTCCTTACTAGTCTTAAACTTATTAGTAAGATACTAAAGCGTAAGATACTCTTTAGCTAATCTAGTAACTAGTTCTTATACGAGAACGCGCTAAGAGAAGTCCGTAAGGTAGTAATTAGTATTTATAGCTAGCCGGTCTCGTATCGATACTCTCTATTAGAGGAAAGTAAAGTCCGACTTATTATCTAAGGCTAAGATCTTCTTAGTAAGATAAGACTTCCTAGGGCGTAACTCTACTGATTCGGCGCTAAGGGAGGGAGATAGTTTATTAGGAATAATATCCTCTCTCTTAGTGCTATATATCGGAATAGAGTTTATTAGCTTATTAAACTCCGCTATATATAGAGATTATAATATTAGTTCTAGTAAGAGAGTCGAAGATAAGCGAGGGACCCTTATAAGGAACTTATCTTATATAGAGATTAGTTTATCTATAGTATCTTTTAGAGAGTTATTCTTCTTCTCTTAGTTTACTAATTATTAT
This sequence comes from Rhynchosporium graminicola, assembly GCA_900074885.1. Taxonomy (NCBI): domain Eukaryota; kingdom Fungi; phylum Ascomycota; class Leotiomycetes; order Helotiales; family Ploettnerulaceae; genus Rhynchosporium; species Rhynchosporium graminicola. The sequence goes on from FJUW01000079.1 coordinate 126,252, forward strand.
AAGAGGGAATAGATTAGGTTCGAGTTACCTATAGTAATAGGAGTACTTAGGGATTATACTCTTAGTGAATTTCGCTTTTATTTTCCTTTCTCTCTTAGTTATTACTTCCTTAATAAGATATTAATATTCTCTAGAGTAAGAGATATTTAGAGTAAGGAAAAGTATAACAGATTAGGTTCGGAGGTAGAATAAAGGGAGTCGCGTTAGGTCCCCCTAGAACTAGAGAGGTCTCTAGTTTATTAGTTAGGAGCTATTCCGATAGCTTAAAAAGGAGTATATTAGAGCTATTTTAGTAGTAATACGTAGAGGTTAAAATTCCGGGGTATTTATTATACTTTCTTTTAAATCTATCTATAATTCCTTTATACTAAGGGAGTTATTAAAAGAGCGTTAGCGAAGACCTTCTTTATTATACTATTTATAATAAGCTAAATTAAACCCTGATTTATAGTTATCTGAGAGATCTCTAGTATCTCGGCTATATATAAGTAGTTATCGAATAACTAACTTAGTAATAAGATATTATAGTAAGCTATCTCTAGCTATCTTAATCTTTTTATTTAATATAATAATATAAGACTTAAAGTAATATATAAGTAAGAATAAATAAGTAGAGAAGCTAAGAGCGATCTTATATAGTCTACTATAAAGAAAATAAAAAGATAAGGAAAGAAGAAGAAGAGAGATAAGGTATAAAGTACCTTATATATATATACCGGTACTAGTCCGATACTATATCAGGTCGGATACTAGTTCTGCCGGGATACCTATGAACTTAGGCCCTATTATCTATCCTTCTTCTCATATGATATTCAGGTGAGCTGTCGTTATAACTACTAAAGAGCGGCTAGCGCCTATTACGCGAATATTAACGAAAACAGTTATAATAAAAACTAAATTCTAATATAAACTACGACTTTCTAAGCTTAGAGTTAAGCTCTTCTTAGAGGGGGAGTAATATAATAATAGCTTACTTAGATATTATATGAGAAGAAAGATAGATACTAGGGCCTAAGTTTGTAGGTATCCTAGTATAACTAGTTTCTGACCTAGTATAATATCGGACTAGTACTACTATATATATATAAGGTGCCTTATACTCTATCTCTCTTCTTCTTCTTTCCTTATCTTTTTGTTTTCTTAGTAGTAGACTATATAAGATCGCTCTTAGCCTCCCTACTTGTTTTATTCTTACTTATATACCGCCTCGAGTCTTGTGTCGTTATAATTATCGTCTTCCGGCGTCTTTATAGCGGCTACTGTTATATAGCTGCCGCCTCTCTATTTAAGGTGGGATAAACCTCTTTCCGCTTCTAATATTATAGAGCCCTTCCTTAAGCGTCCGGAGGCTAGCGCTTTCGTAGCTATCTACCCCCGGAGTAGTCTTTTATTATAGCCCTTTTTATATTATCGTCTTCCGGCGTTTTTACAGCGGCTACTATTATATAGCTACTGCCTCTCTGTTTAAGGTAAGGTAAATCTTCTTCCTTCCTCTTAGATATCGTCGAATAGTTCTTGTTATCTGCGCGTTCTTAAGCGGCTACTAGCTAGCGATAGTCGCTCCTTATATCTTTTAGGTATATATTCTACCTAAGCTATCGAATAGCTTTTATTATCCGCTTATTCGTAAGCGGCGACTAACTAATTATCGCCGCTTTCCTTATCTATTTAGGAGTAATCTATACCCTAAGCTACTCTCTACCTTTCTACTCTTATAAAAAATTTTCCGCTACTTTTCCGCTCTTATCTTATAAGTTTAAGGGATAAATTAAGCGTACTCCGGCTTAAGAATAGCAGAATCTATCGAATCTTCGTCTTTTCTCACGTTCCTAGAGCTTTTCTCTAGGTGTTATTAGTATCGATTCGGCTTCTATTACTCTCGTACCTTTACTATCCTATTATTAATAATTTATTAAAGACTTCATTCCTTGACTATAATCATTCGGACTCTAATATAAAGGCTATAGGAGCTAGTTATTTAATCGAACTTAATATCATAAGTAAATAATATATATATAAGGGTTTATAGTAGTATTTAATAAGTTCGATAAAGAGAGAGTAAGAATCTAACCGGAAGCTATAAGAAAAGGTGCGTAGTGCTAAGGCTTAACCGAGCCTTAGTCAGCGAGTCGTGCTAGTAATACCAGCACCATAACCTAAGGGCTTAACCTTTACACTACTTAGATAATTTCTATATAGCTTATCTAGATGATATTCTTATATACTCGGAAACGCTCTAGGAATACGAGGAATATATTAAATTAGTATTATAACGCTTAATAGATACTAGACTCTAAGTAGATATTAAGAAAAGCGAGTTCTATATTACTCGGACTAAATACCTCGGATATATTATTACTACTAACGGAATCGAGCGAGATCCCGAGAAAGTAGTACTATTAGTAGATTAGAAGTACCTCGAAATAGTAATAGCTATGAAATCTTTCTTAGGATTCTGTAGTTTCTATTATTAATTTATACGGAATTTCGGCCTTATTACTAAACCTTTCTTAATACTTACTAGGCCTATAGTACTATAGAATTTTACTAACGATTATAAGAAATCCTTTAATAAGTTATATTAATAGCTACTATTAGTGCAGAAACTATACTATTTCGACCTAGAATTATAAACTAAACTAGAAACTAATACCTCTGATAGTATAATAGCTAGAGTTATCTTCTAATTATATAAAGATAATTAGTAGTATTTAATTAGATTCTACTTTTATATTCTTAATAGTTATGAACTAAACTAGGAGATCTATAATAAGGAATTATATATTATTATTAAGTCTTTCCGGAAATAGAGACCTGAACTTATATTATTATAACGCTATACTAGCGTATATACGGACTATCGATCCTTAGAATACTTTATAACTACTAAAGTCCTAACTAGTAAGTAAGCTAGATAAATAGAATTCCTATCTGAATTTAACTTTCAAATTATATATACGCTTAGTAAAGATAATACTAAAGCTAATATCCTTAGCTATAGAGAATAAGACCTAAGGATATAAGAATAGTAGAAATAAGATAGTAGATCTCGGGTTTTATTACTTCTAGATTATCTAGACCTTAGGATTAATACGGAATTAGCTGAATATTATATCGATTAAATCAGTTATATATACTTAATATCACTAGGGACTAATATATTATCAGAACTTATATATACCTCTTTTGATTTAATTAAGAAACTATATTAATATAACTGAAAATCGTTCTCTAATAAATAGAATATATTAGGAAGTAGCTATACTATTAATAATAGCTTACTACTTTATAATAGTTATCTATACGTATAACGCTATACTCTATTATATACTTATTTAATTAGCGAAGTCTACGATTAAGTTTCTTTCGCTTATCTAAATACTCGTAAGACTATCGAAATAATTTCTACTTATTATAACTAGAAAGGACTTATATATGATATAAAACGATATACTTATAATTACCGCTTCTACTAGTACTCTCATCCGAAGCAGACGAAAGAGTAAGGATTCCTCTACTTATTACTAGTGCTTAGCTACCTTATATAGTATCTAGCTATAGATTTTAAGAACTTCCCGCTTAATAACTAGGGGTTTAATAAGATATTAGGTTTATCGACTACCTAAGGAAGGACTCCGTATTAGTACTATACTACTATAATATCGATACCCGCGGGATAGCTATACTATTTATCTAATAGATATATCGTTTCGGATATACTCTTGAGTTAATTATATTCGACTAAGGAGCTTAGTTTATCTTATCCTTCTAGTAAGAGTTTTATTATATAATTAGAGTTAAGGTTAAGCTCTCTACCTTCTTCTACTAGTAAATTAATAGATAAATAGAGATTATAAACTAGTATATTAACTAATACTTTAGACTTTTTATTAATTACTACTAAAGTAACTAGGGCGAACTATTACTAATAATAGACTACGCTTAAGTAACTTTACCTTACGATTCTATTAGTATAGCGCTTTATACTCTTAAATATATTATATTACTACGGAATAGCTAGGATTAGAAGTAGCTCGCTATATTAATGCTATAAGAGAAGCTTAACTATACTAATACTAAATCCTTAGCTAAACGTACTAAATCCGCTATCGAGGTTATAAAAGCTAATATACTAGCTACCTAGTATAAGATAAGCGCTATAACTGACCTGAAATAGTATAATATTAACTAGGAAGTTAGAGATAAGGTATTTCTCTCTATAAGGAACTTTAAGAATTACTAGCTAAATAAGAAGCTATCTAGCCTCTAAGTAGGACTATACTAGGTCCTAGCTAAGATTAGATACTCTTATAAGCTAGATTTACCTCTTAGATCTTCTATATATGATATATTCGCCTTAGAATTACTCTTTAAGGACCCGGACGACTTATTACTAAGCTAGGAGCTACTAAACTTACCCCCGGAGATTATTACTACTTAAGAAGAGTAAGAGTTATAAGATATACTTACTATACGACTCTTAAGAGGTAATCTAAAGTATTAAGTTAGCTAGCTAAGCTACGATCCGGATCTAACTTAGTATAACGCTTCCGACTTAATAAGTATTCTGTATAAGCTTAGAGACTTCTATATTATTAACCTAAGTAAACTTAGACCTCTATATAAACTAGATTAATAGATTAAAGCTTAAGAAGACAGAATAGATAACTATAGTTACTTAGAGGATAATAAATCGTTATAGATACTAGTATTAAAAATTTATTACTAAGGGTAATCTCCTAATTATACTCTATAATAACGCTATATCTAAAACTCTACTTCCTCTACTACTTCTACTTTATTAGCTTTCTCCCCTAAGGTCTCTAGAGCTTCTAGTAAATCTGGAATATCTGGAACCGGAACTACTATATCTAACTCCTTACTTAAATTTAATAATATAGCCCTAGTAGCAGATCGAGTATAATAGCTAATCCTACGGGCTTTCTTCTTTAAAGAGGGTCCGGGAGTATCTAGATCTAATACTATCTCTAAACTAGAAGATAAATTCCTTTTTCCCTTAGTATTAAATATTATTATTAGAATAGTTAGTGTTCAGTGCAGTATCACGTAGCAACCTAATCGGGACTAGAGCTAGTGCATAGGCCCGGATATTAAAGAATATCCGGGATATAATATAGATCGAGAGTTATAACTTATAAAGTCAAGTTACTTAATAAAGTTAATAGTCTAACCTACTAGCGTCTAATTCCTCTGCGAATATTGCCCCTGTCCCTATAGGTATACGAGAATAAGGATATTCCTTTTAATAGGTTATAAGCTCCGGCAGGACGTAACTTCGAATCGACGAAAGTAAAGCGATCGATTCAAGCCCTGATAAGTAAGATAAGGGTATTCTAGTTAACATAAGAAGACTAAAGGGCTAAGTAAGAGTACTAATAATCGACGAAAGTAAGGCGATTAATTAAAATCCCTAATATATAAGATAGGAGTATTCTAGTTAAAGTAAGAAGACTAAAGAGCTATATAAGAGCGCTAATAATAACCGGAGAGCTATAAGTAAGAAAGCCTTTAATACTAACTATACGACCCGTAGACTCTAGAGGAAGATCTATAATAATAATCCGAGACTAATAAGAAAGACTATTTCTCGTAAAAATAACCGCACGACTCGTAAACTTCAGAGGAAACTCTATAATTATAAAGTCGAGTAATAAGTAAGTAAGCTACTCGTAACCCTTAAACCGAGTATAGCCTCTATATAAACTAATAGCTAGTAAAAGATAAATATCTACTAATTATATATATATATTAAGTTAACTATAAGTTAACTTATAGAAAATCCAGTCGAATATATCGAGTACTGCGCGATAACTATAGGATAAAATAAAGAAAAATAATAAGCTACTAATCTTAAGCTATAAGAACTATAACGAATAGTTTCTACGAGCTAAAGTTAAGATTAAGAGAAAGAGTATATTCTATATAATAGATACTAGTAAGGTTAACTTTACTTAGATAACTCGAGACGGAATAAAAGGCAAAAGTATACTAGAGACTACCTCCGAAAGTATACTATCAGTATTAACTATAGACGACCTTACGAGCGATTTCGAGAGGCTTAGCGGAATATAGAATCTAGAGAAGGCTGAGAAATAGGTATCCGACGACTCGAAAGCCCTAGATATCATAATCGAAGGACTTAGTAATAATAATATCATACTACTTAACGAGTATAATTTAGTAAGAGTACTATAAACTAAACTAAAGGTTAAATATAACAGAACGAACTCGTTAATAGCGAATATATATATAACGAAGATTTAGATCTTTATATTTAATAAGGATAATAAGATAGATAGATCGTAGCGAAACCTGAAGGAATACCGTAGGAAGCTTATTACTACTAATATAGAAATAGGAAAATCATATTCCGATAAAGCCCTTTTCTACTTACTTACCCTATCGCTCCGAAAGTAAAGTCGCTATACTACTTTCCTTAAAAGCCTTAAGCTATAGCTTCTAATAACTACTAATAAAAAGGTAAAAGCTTTAGAAGAGTATAAATTAATACTATAAGACCTCGGCACTAAGAGTAATAACTATAGTAAAGAAAGGGCATATGCAGCATAGAAATAGTATAAGTAAGTATACTATTACCTGAACTATTATTCTCGAGAGAATAGTAATTCATTAAGACTGAAGTATAATAGGTATTTCTCGTGAGTGTTTCTGCTACGGATCTAGCGATTACTTTATCGCCGACTGCGAATTCTAGACTATAAGCAGAAAGTATACTAAGAACCTCTATTTAGAAAAAGAAAGAAAAAAGTATAATAAATTAACTCGTAAGACCGGATCACGAGTTAAAGATAAGAAATCGCGATCTTCCTATACTAGTAAAAACGAACGCTTTACTAAGCTAAAGTCTAGAGACTCGCGATATAAGAAAAGAGGATACGCTACTATCGCAGAATCTAATTCAGATACTAATAAGGACTTAGAAGACTATAGAAGAGATATAAGCGAATTATCTAGTTCTAATAATAATATTATAAAGAAAGTTATATTATTAAAAGAATTAATAAGTAAGAGTACTCCTAAAGACTTAGTAATCGATATAAGTATAAGTTCATTTATAACTAACTAACTCTACTTATTTAGAGAATTAAGGCTAATATCTAAAGTCTATATATAAGTAAGGGGAGGAATACTATCTTCTTATATACGAGGAATAGCGCTAGTTAAAGCTATAGATAGAACTTCCTATTATTTAGATAATATACTCTTTATTCCTAAACTAGGTATTAATTTGATCTCTATAAAGAAACTCTATAAAAGTAGTTACCTCGGAAAGTTTAATAATAAAAGTATCTAGATTATAAAAAGTAATAAGAAAGTCTTAAAAGCGATATAATCTTAAGGCTTATATATTATAAAATACGTCTCTAAAGCCTTTAATAGATAAGTAATTAGCAATAGATAAGTTAACTATAGCTAACGTAAATAGCTAGTATATAAGCTAAAAGCACTTCTAGCTGCTGAAGCAGATAAGAATACTGCAGATAACTAAGATAATATAGAAGAAAAGGAGCTCGAACGATACCTTAAGTACTATCGACGATTTATATACCTTAGACTTAATAAGATTCGGAACTTATATAAAGTAATTATACTCTAGAAGAGAATTAAGATCCCTAAGGATCTAAATATCTATAATATATATACTCTTATAAAAACAAAGAACCGAATTCCAAAGTAACTAAGTCTCTAGCTTATCGAGATCCTCGATCTAGTATAATTCGATATCGCTAAACTATTTCTGCTTATAATATAGGGAAACTACTACTTTCTAATAATTATTAATATCTATTCTCAACGAGATTAGGTAATTCTACTGAAAGCTAAGAGCGATACTTACTAGGTACTTAAGGACTAGAAAGTCGGAGTTAAGCTATAATCCGGAAAGAAGATTAAACGCGCGAGATCTGATAATATATCGGAATTACTAAAAGCTACCTCTAATTAGAAAGCTAAAGATAGAATACTAGTATAGTTAATAACTATTATATTATCGTACTAGAATAGACCTACTAAAAGATTAATTCAGACCGTAGAATTCGATATACGTATAATACTTAAAGAAGTATAGCTACTACTAGAATTCTAAGACGAAGCCGCTGAAGCTGATTTATATATAAGAAACCGTATTACTACTAGACTAATAATTAACGTTAAAAGACTTATCCTATAAAGGCCTTTACTAGAGAAATACTATTAATCGATTATATTCGTAAATAAAGGAGCAAATACTTCTATTATATAGATAAGAAAACTATCCCCGTAGGCGAGCGTTACGATAAGCTCGTTAACCTTAGTAGAGTTAGAGTCTTTATAGGATATTCGGAAAACATAACTAAGCACTTTAAAGTCTACTCTCCTGAAAGAAGCTTAATAATTATAATAAGTAGAGTCGTTATTAAGGAAAGTAGTAATAGAGGATCAGTCGACCTGAGACTTCGGAATTATATAGCTAGATCATAAGGAACTATAAATATCGCTCTAGATAGAAAAGCTCGCGGGAGACTTAGGGCACCTAAGGGAATTAGCGAAGAGGTTAATATAATAGAAAATCTATAAGTAGAAATACTTTCGTTTATTCTACTAATAAACGTCTTAAGCTTTACTAAAGAGGATATACCGGATTATACTCCTAAGATTATCTTACTAGATAAGATACCTGAAGATAACCTAAAGATTATATAAGACGGACCTGCGAACGTACTAATATTAGCACGATCGACTTATAAGTCTATCTTACTAGTTAGAATACTAAGATCAGCAGAACTAACTCTAGAGTATTAAGATAACTTTACTAAAGTAATACTAATAGATTACCGGATATAAGATTTAATCCCTAAGGCCCTAGACTAAGATTCGGAATCGATGAATAAAGTACTTACAGATACTCTTATAGATAGAACTCCTACTACTTAAGTTAATTATAATTAACTTAATTAATCTATAAATAACTAAGAAGTACTTAGGTATTTTACTTAAGCTAGGAAAAGAGCAGGATTAGAACCGGAAGACTAAGGGGAAGCTAAGAGGATCCGAGCTATAATCACGAAAATACTACTAAAAGGATAACTTATACGAACTAACTAGAAAGACTTATCTATAAGGGATAAATAAATAAGTGATAAGATCGAGATTACTCTCGTAGCTATAGAAATCGCAAGTATTAAGATCCTAAAGATATATAAAGAAGTAATAACTAGCTTATAAGTAAAGTAATAGATAGCTGCTATATTTAAGAAGATATTATCTCTATACGTAAACGAGACGTTCCGAGAAGTTATTATACTAGAGGGATTAAACCTAGTATCCTGTAAATAGGTCTATATAGTAAAGACTATAGTAAACAGGAATATAGAGCGATATAAAGCTCGCTTAGTCGCAAGAGGATTTAGCTAAGTATACGGGCTCGATTACGACTAAATATTCGCGCTAATAGTCAGGATAGATATACTAAGGCTTTTCTTAGCTATAATCGCTAAAGAGGATCTGGAATACTAATAATACGATATTAAAAATGTATTTATAAAGTCAGAACTTAAGAAGGATATATTCTTAAAAGTTCCGGAAAGGATTAAGGTTAAGAATAGTTACGTATAGTAAGCCTTAAAAAGCTTATATAGACTAAAGTAAGTAGTAAGAGATTAGAATAAGCTTATAAAAGTAGAACTATTAGAATAAGGATTTCGATAGAGTGCCGCTGACTCATATATATTCACGTATAAGGAAAACTCAGTTAAGCTCCTTATATATATTAATAATATTATAGCGAGCGCTAGGAAGAAAGGGGAGCTAGACTAGTTTTATACGAAACTTTCTAAAAGATTTAAAGCTAAGAATCTAGAGGAGATAGAGAAGATTCTTAGAGCTAGAGTTACCCGCGATAAACTATCTAAGGTCCTTGAAATCGACTAAGAATAATATCTACTTAGCGTACTTAATAAGTTCAGTATTACTTAGGAAACCTTTAAACTGAAACAGATACTAATAATAAGCTACGAGAACCTTTACCCCGCGAGTAGTAATAACGAAAGGATTAATATAAACGAATACTAGTAAGCTATTAGAAGCTTAATATATATAATAATCTTTACGAGACTAGATATTACCTTTATCCTTAGAAAGCTTAGTTAATTTATAAGCGATCTAGCTAAGTACTACGGATACGCCCTGAAAGCGCTATTATAGTACCTAAAGTTAACTATTAAGATAAGAATTCGCTATAGACTAGGGGAAGAATATAATACTATAGTTCTCTACTCTAATATAGACTAAGCGAGTAATAAGATCGACCGGAAAAGTATCTCTAGAAGCGTATTAATATTCTATAATAGACTATTCTCTTAGTTAAGTAAGAAGCAGCGCTCTATTACTATATCGAGCTGCGAATCAGAATATATAGCACTTGCGAACTGCGTAAAGTAAAGCTAATAGTTCGTATAAGTACTATAAGATCTAGGATACTCTTACTTTATTAGGGAAGACTCTAGACTAATATAGATATTCGGAGATAACTAAGGAGTAATTACCTTAACTAAGAACGCTTACTTAAACGAATACTCGAAGTATATTAATATCGCCTATTACTTCGTACGCGACTTAGCGGAAACTAGAAGCTTTAAAGTCGACTATATCCTAATAGTAGAAATAGTCGCCGATAGAATAATAAAGCCACTCGAACGAGTAGTATTTAAAAGGTTTAAAGGCTAAATAGGACTTATAGAGAACTTATAAGTAATAAGGTAATCGTGATATGCTCTGAGGGGGAGTATTAGAATAGTTAGTATTCAGTGCAGTATCACGTGGCAACCTAATCGGGACTAGAGCTAGTATATAGGCCCGGATATTAAAGAATATCCGGGATATATTATAGATCGAGAGTTATAACTTATAAAGTCAAGTCACTTAATAAAGTTAATAGTCTAACTTACTAGCGTCTAATTCCTCTGCGAATATTGCCCCCGTCCCTACAGGTATACGAGAATAGGGACATTCCTTTCAATAATTATAGCTTTAAATATAGCTTTATTCGCAAATTCTTATATAATAGTATTTAACTCTTTCGTTTACTTTAATACTATTTATTATAACGATAGCTCACCTGAATATCACATGAGAAGAAGGATAGATAATAGGGCCTAAGTTCATAAGTATCCTAGTAGAACTAGTATCTAACCCGGTATAGTATCGGACTAGTACCGGTATATATATATAAAGTGCCTTATACTCTATCTCTCTTTTTCTTACTTCCTTATCTTTTTGTTTTCTTCGTAGTAGACTATATAAGATCGCTCTTAGCTTCCCTACTCGTTTATTCTTACTTATATACTGCCTTAAGTCTTATATCGCTATATTAAATAAAAAGATTAAGATAGCCGGAGATAGCTTACTATAATATCTTACTACTAAGTTAGTTATTCGATAACTACTTATATATAGCTGAGATACTAGAGATCTCTCGGATAACTATAAATCAGGGTTTAATTTAGCTTATTATAAATAGTATAATAGAGGAGGTCTTCGCTAACGCTCTTTTAATAACTCTCTTAGTATAAAGGAATTATAGATAGATTTTAAAGAAAGTATAATAAATACCTCGGAACTTTAACTTCTATATATCGCTACTAAAATAGCTTTAATATACCCCTTTTTAAGCTACCGGAATAGCTCTTAACTAATAAACTAGAGATCCCTCTAGTTCTAGAGGGACTTAACGCGACTCCTCTTACTCTACTTCTAAACCTAATCCGTTATACCTTTCCTTACTTTAAATATCTCTTACCCTAGAGAATATTAATACTTTATTAAAGAAGTACTAATTAAGAGGGAAAAGAAAATAAAAGCGAAATTCACTAGGAGTATAATCGCTAAGTACTCTTATTACTACAGGTGACTCGAACCTGATCTATTCCCTTTTATAACGATTAGTAAACTAAGAGGAAAAGAATAACTCTTTAGAAAATACTATAGATAGACTAATCTCTATATAAGATAAGTTCCTTATAGGGGTCCCTTACCTGTCTTCGACTCTCCTACTAGAACTAATACTATAATCTCCGCGTATTCTAGAGTTTAATAAGCTAATAAACTCTATTCTAATATATAGTACCGAGAGAGAAAATACTATTCCTAATAAACTATCTCCTTCTCCCGGCGCCGAATCGGTAGAGTTATACCTTAGGAAGTCTTATCTTACTAAGAAGATCCTGCCCCTAGATAATAGATCGGACTCTACTTTCCTTTAATAGAGAGTATCGATACGAGACCGACTAGCTATAAACGCTGACTATTACCTTACGGACTTCTCCTAGCGCGTTCTCGTATAGGGACTAGTTACTAGATTAGCTAAAGAGTATCTTACGCTTTAGTACTTTACTAACGAGTTTAAGATTAGTAAGGAAATAATCTTCTTATTAGAAGAGAACTTCCTTATTAGTTTAGAAGAAGATAATTACTATAACGCTTTCTACTACTTAGAAATATAATAACTTAGCTATATACGCGAGACTTTTACTAAGTTTCGTAGTCGATTTTAAAGCGCTACTATCTAAGGTAAGGTTAAAAAGAAAGAGTAATTCTTCTATATATAGAATAAGATTATATTATCCTTACGCGCTTTAACTCTTATTATTAAACTAATATAGAATAAGAACTATACTTTTATAGTTAGATCCTTACTTTCTTTTAATACTAAGTATCGCTATAACTTAGAATATACTTATCCCGAGAAAGCTACTACTTAAGTATAGTACTATAAGCCTACTATTACTACTACGATTACTACTAGTTCTACCTCTTACCGGTCCTTAAGCTTAGCTCCTCGATAAACTATTCTTATACTATATATATATACTTCTACTCTAGTATAAGCTAGTACTTCCTCCGCGCTAAAACGCCCTACTACCTCGACCGGAGAACCCTTTAGGTATTACGGTTATAGATAGCTCAGTTATATTAAGCTAGACTACCCTAACTTACTTAAGGTTTAATTAATCGACGAATTTCCGGAAGAGGAGAGAGTAGCTAAGGAATTAGTAGAAGATATACCCTCCGAATCGGGACTAATACTAGAGGGAAATAATAAAGCTTAAGTAAAAACTCTTTCCTAGGTCTACGTAAGTATAATCTCTCTAATCTTAACTTTAACTCCTTAATAAGAAGTAAGTAATTCATATACCCGACTATAGTTAGTATAAATAAGCTAGGAGTCTCTATAAATAGCTTAATCGATACTAGAGCGAACGGTTATCTATTTATTAATCGTACTCTTACCGGACGACTATCAGGGGCCCTTAGTATTAAAATCGAGCTACTGCCTTATTCTATTCTAATACATAGTTTCTAATAGTCTATTAGAACTTATATTACTTATTTTATACGTTTATACTTTTCTATTAATAATAAGTATATTTATAACTACTCTTTTATTCTTCTTAATTTAGGATAGTAAGATATGATTATTAGTATTAAATAGATATAACGATTTCAGATTAAGCTAGATACGCTCTACTATAAGCTACTATAGTCGGAACGCTATCTAGCTACTTTCTAATATAATAAGGAGATAATTATAATTCTACTACCTTATAAACCTAGTATTAATCGATCTTACTAAATCGATATTAACGCGCAGGACTTAGCTATAAACTAGCTAGACTAATACCGATTATACTAAATAGTAGCGATATAGTATATTAACGTATTATCCTTACTCTTTAACTTATTTCCGCTTATTACTAAGGAATCCGAACCCTTTTCCGCTCTAACTTTATCGAGAAAAGTACCTGCGCCGAAACTCTATTATAAGTACTCCTCTTAACTTCCGAGGATCTAGAAACTAGTTCCGATTTACTAAATTAGTACTATAGCTTTTTATTTTAATATAAAACGTAAAAGTTCCGAATTATTCTTTACTAGTATCTATAAGATAGACCGCTTCTTATAAGACTATCTAAATAGCGATTCTCTTAAGGATCCTAATACCGAACGACTTATAGCCGAAAAGCTACCGGAATAGTATTATACTCTTAAGGAAGCTTTTTCTAAGTAGGATTCTAATATTCTTCTATTATATTACTTATACGATTATAAAATTATTCTAGAAGAACTATTACTTAACTTATATTCGCTTTTATATTAGTAATCTATAGACGAACTATAAGTAACTAAGGAGTACCTTATAGAGAACTTAGATAAGGGATTTATTAAATCTAGCTAAAGTCCCTTTATATTACTTATACTATTTATTAAGAAGGCTAATAGAGGATTACGCTTCTATATCGACTATTATAAGCTTAATACGATCACTCGAAAGGATTCCTACCTAATACCTAGGATCGATAAGCTCTTAACTTATATATCTAAAGTAATAATCTTTACTAAACTAGATATTCGAGTAGTATTTAACTATATCTATATAGACTCCGAATCCGAGGAGTATACTACCTTCCGAACTCGCTTCAGATCTTATAAATATAAAGTACTACTTTTTAGGCTCTATAATAGACTTAGTATATACTAGCGATATATGAATAATATACTACTAAACTACTTAGATAACTTCTATATAGCTTACCTAGATAATATTCTTATATACTTAGAAACGCTCTAGGAATATAAGGAATATATTAAATTAGTACTATGATACTTAATAGATATTAGACTCTAAGTAGATATTAAGAAAAGCGAATTCTATATTACTTAGACTAAATACCTCGGATATATTATTACTACTAACGGAATCGAGCTAGATCCCGAGAAGGTAGTACTATTAGTAAACTAGAAGTACCCCGAAATAGTAATAGCTATGAAATCCTTCTTAGGATTCTATAAGTTCTACTATTAATTTATTCGGAATTTCAGTCTTATTACTAAACCTCTCTTAGTACTTACTCGGCCTATAGTACTATAGAATTTTACTAACGATTATAAGAAGTCCTTTAACGATTTATATTAATAGCTACTATCGGTATAGAAACTATACTATTTCGACTCTGAATTATAAACTAAACTAGAAACTAATACCTCTAATAGTATAATAGCTAGAGTTATCTCCTAATTATATAAAGATAACTAGTAGTATCTAATTAGATTCTACTCTTATATTCTTAATAGATATAAACTAAACTAGGAGATCTATAATAAAGAGCTATACGCTATTATTAAGTCTTTCCGGAAATAGAGACCGGAACTTATATCTCTATAACGCTATACTAGTATATATACGGACTATCGATCCTTAGAATACTTTATAACTACTAAAGTCCTAACTAGTAAGTAAGCTAGATAAATAGAATTCCTTTCCGAATTTAACTTTCAAATTATATATATACTTAATAAAGATAACGCTAAAGCTAATATCCTTAGCTATAAGGAATAAGATCTAAGGATATAAGAATAATAGAAATAGGATAATAGATCTCGGGTTTTATTATCTCTAGACTACCTAGACCTTAGGATTAATACAGAACTAGCTAAGTATTATATTAATTAAATCAGTTATATATACCTAATATCGCTAAGGACTAATACGCTACCGGAACTCGTACGTAACTCTTTTAATTTGATCGAGAAACTATATTAATTTAACTAAGAATCGTTCTCTAAGGAACGAAATATATTAGGAGATAGCTATATTATTAATAATAGTTTATTACTTTATAATAGTTATCTATACGTATAATACTATACCTTACTATATACTTATTTAATTAGTAAAATCTACAATTAAGTTTCCTCTACTTATTTAAACGCTCGTAAGACTACTGAAATAATTTCTACTTATTACTACTAGAAAGGACTCGTATTAGACGTAAAATAGTACACTTATAATTACCGCCCTTACTAGTACTCTTATCCGAAACAGACGAAATAGTAAGGATTCCTCTACTTATTACTAGTACTTAGCTACCTTATATAGTACTTAGCTATAGATTTTAAGGACTTCTTACCTAATAACTAAGGATTTAATAGGATATTAGTATTTATCGATTACCTAAGGAAAGACTTTATATTAATATTATATTATTATAATATTAATACTCGTAAGATAGCGATATTATTTATCTAATAGATATATCGTTTCGGATATACTCCTAAGTTAATTATATCCGATCGAGGAGCTTAGCTAGTCTTATCCTTCTAGTAAGAGTTTTACTATATAATTAGAGTTAAAGTTAAGCTCTATACTTACTTCTAATAGTAAACTAATAGATAAACGGAGATTATAAACTAGTATATTAACTAACGCTTTAGACTTTTCGTTAATTACTACTAGAGTAACTAGGGCGAACTACTACTAATAATAGACTGCGCTTAAGTAACCTTACCTTACGATTCTATTAATATAGCGCTATATACTTTTAAATATGGTATATTACCGCGGAATAGCTAAGATTAGAAGTAACTTATAGTATTAATACTATAAGAGAAGCTTAATTATACTAATACTAAATCCTTAGCTAAATATACTAAATCCGCTATCGAGGTTATAAAAGCTAATATACTAGCTACTTAGTAGAAGATAAGCGCTATAACTAACCCGAAACAGCATAGTATCGACTAGGAAGTTAGAGATAAGGTATTTCTCTCTATAAGGAACCTTAAGAATTACTAGCTAAGTAAGAAGCTATCTAGCTTCTAAGTAGGACTATACTAGGTCCTAGCTAAGATCAGATACTCCTATAAGCTAGATTTACCCCCGGGATCCTCTATATACGATATATTCGCTTCCGAATTACTTTTCAAGGACTTAGACGACCTGTTACTAAGCTAGGAGTTATAAAACCTACCCTCGGAAGTTATTACTACTTAAGAAGAGTAGGAGTTATAAGATATACTCGCTATATAGCTCCTAAGAGGTAATCTGAAGTATTAAGTTAGCTAGCTAAGCTACGACTCGGACTTAACTTAGTATAATACTTCTGATCTAATAAGTACTCTATATAAGCTTAGAGATTTCTATACTACTAACCTAAGTAAACCTAGACTTCCGTATAAACTAGAATAATAGATTAAAGCCTAGGAAAACGGAATAAATAACTATAGTTACTTAGAGGATAATAAGCTATTATAGTTACTAGTATTAGAATTTATTACTAAGGATAATCCCCTGATTATACTCTATAATAATACTATATCTAAAACTCTACTTCTTTAACTACTTCTATTTTACTAGCTTTTTCTCCTAAGTTCTCCGGAGCTCCTAGTAATTCTAGAATATTTAGAACTAGAACTACTATATCTAACTCCTTACCNTAGCTAAGCTATAACTTAGACTTAACTTAGTATAACGCTTCCGACTTAATAAGTACTCTATATAAGCTTAGAGATTTCTATACTACTAACCTAAGTAAACCTAGACTTCCGTATAAACTAGAATAATAGATTAAAGCCTAGGAAAACGGAATAAATAACTATAGTTACTTAGAGGATAATAAGCTATTATAGTTACTAGTATTAGAATTTATTACTAAGGATAATCTCCTGATTATACTTCGTAATAATACTATATCTAAAACTCTATTTCTTTAACTACTTCTACTTTACTAGCTTTCTCCCCTAAGTTCTCCGGAGCTCCTAGTAATTCTAGAATATCTAGAACTAGAACTACTATATCTAACTCCTTACTTAAATCTACTAATATAGCTCTAGTAGTAAACTAAGTATAATAGCTAATCCTATAAGGTTTCTTCTTTAGAGAAAGTCCGAGAGTATCTAGATCTAACGCTATCTCTAAACTAGAAAGTAAATTCCTCTTTCCCCTAGTATTAGATATTATAGCTTTAAATATAGCTTTCTTCGCAAATTCCCGTATAATACTATTTAATTCCTTTATTTACTTTAATACTATTTTAGCTACTAACTTAGACTTCGCCGAATTAACTATTAGAAGATCTAAATCTTATATCGCGTTAATATCGTATTAGTATCTAAGGGTTTAAGATTATAACTTATTACTTTAATAAACTCTAATTCCTTAAATACTTTCTCTATAGAACACCTTAAAGCTTAAGTCTCTACTAATTATATAATAATAATCTCTAATATAGTAATAAGAGTAGTAGATTTCGCGAGATAATAGATCTGATTAATAGCCTTATAAGTAGCTACGATACTACCCCGATTCAGCTCCGCGTCCTTAGTTTCGCTACTAAGAAGTAAACTAGATAAAATAGTATACTTTATATTAATATAATTAACTAATTATAACGCGTTAGTATATATAACTACGTTCAAGTTTAAGTAACTTATATACTTATAATTACTTTTTAATGCCGAATAATACTTATAAAGCTTAGAGTTAAGCTTATTAAACGAGTATAAGAGTTCTAAAATAAGAGTATTATTATACTTTATCTTAAGGAAAGCGCGAATATATCGTAGGTAATATATATGATACGCCGCCGAAAGAGTACTAGTAGGAACTAGTAAAGGTACTATAGGAGTTAGCGTTATAGATCCGTGAAACCCTTATATCGTACTTAAGGATTATCCCTAAAACTAAGATAGGAAACTTACTTATATTAAGAGAAGAGTTAATTAAGTCGATTAATATATAAGATTATAGCAGACTACTATAGTAGTTAGTAATAATACTTACTCTAGAAGCTATATCGTAATCTAGGGAGAATAAACTTATAAGTTAAAGTAGTTATCGCGGTTGAAAAGGAAAAGCTCTAATATTAATAAACCCCTTCCTTTATATACCTTACGCCCTACTTAAACTCGACTCCTATTATAAATAGATAAAGTAAATACTACTTACTGCCTGATTTAGAAGCTATAACTAATATAGTACTATTATAGCGATATAACTAGTTAGAACTTGATAAAGAATTTACTACTACTAAAGAGCGGCTAGCGCTTATTACGCGAATATCGACGAAAATAGTTATAATAAATACTAATTCTAGTATAAACTATAACTTTCCGAGCTTAGGGTTAAGCTTTTCTTAAGAGGGGGGTAATATAACGATAGCTCACCTGAATATCATATGAGAAGAAAGATAGATAATAGGGCCTAAGTTCATAGGTATCCCGGCAGAACTAGTATCTGACCCGGTATAGTATCGGACTAGTACTAGTATATATATATAAGGTGCCTTATACTCTATCTCTCTTCTTCTTCCTTCCTTATCTTTTTGTTTTCTTCGTAGTAGACTATATAAGATCGCTCTTAGCCTCTCTACTCGTTTATTCTTACTTGTATACCGCCTTAAGTCTTGTATCGTTATATTTATACTATTAACTTAGATTTCGCTAAATCTACTATTAGAATATCTAAATCCTATATTATATTAGTATTATACTAGTATCTAAGGGTTTAAAGATCTTAACTTATTACTTTAATAAACTCTAACTTTTTAAATACTTTCTCTATATATCGCTTTAAAGCTTAATATTGGATTTATAACCAGTACCTTGGTCAATTTTGCCTGCATCGGCATACACACCCTGTACCTTGTTAGCATATAGTCTTAGTAACTGGTTCAGTATCTTGCGCATGTACCTTGTTGTACCTGGCACCTACACCCTGTACCTTGTCTACAGCCTGTACTCTGCATACTCTATTAGAGTTACTATGAAGGTTCTCGATAGAGTTTTACTACTCCCTAGTACGTATATCGTACTTCTAGAGGTTTCTACTGACGTAGTATAATTCTACGGAATACGCGTCTTCTTCTATAGAGTTCTGTATTACGTAGTATAGAATATTCTAGAGAGCTCACATAGCTATATAAGTAGCTAGAATCTCTCCTGTAGTTAGCTCTCTTCAAGCAAGTAAAGCAAGTCAAATTGATCACGTATTATTCTATTATTCTGACCTTTAGCCGATTTCCACTCTTAATTTTTCATATAGTAGTAATTCACTTAGTAAAATCAGCTAATCAGACGCTTCCTTCGATCGACCTCGCCTAAACTCGCTTCTGTTGCTCCTTACTGATAAAGGAGCTTCCTGATCAGGCGTTACTTAGTCGTTTTCAACGACTCTTTCGCCTAGAGCTAGTAAACTAGCCCCTTTAAGCCCTACTAATATAGCTATAGCGAATCAGACTCGTGGCCCTTGACCCTAAGACGAAGTTGCAGGGAAATCATAACTTATAACCTCTCGAAGCCTTTAGAAGTAGAGACGACTTAGTGACCCTAGGTATAAAGGCTAAGATCTTATTCCGGGGTGCCTATGGCTACTGCCGACTTAGTTTAGAAGCTAGGCCTCGTTAAGCAGTAGTATATAGCTTCTGATCGCTATTTAGCTTAGTATATATCACAGGTCGGCTAATATAAGCTACTATTAAGTATAAGAAGCTATCCTCGGAGAGGGTTACTTAATAGTAGTACTTAAGGCGCT
The DNA here is from genome assembly GCA_900074885.1 of Rhynchosporium graminicola. Taxonomy (NCBI): domain Eukaryota; kingdom Fungi; phylum Ascomycota; class Leotiomycetes; order Helotiales; family Ploettnerulaceae; genus Rhynchosporium; species Rhynchosporium graminicola. The sequence continues at coordinate 146,638 of FJUW01000079.1, forward strand.
ATAAGGTAAAACTAGGCCTAGTAGTAAGGTTAATTCAATAGTAAATACGACAGACGTAGTTGCTATATATTACTATTGATTTTAACTAAGCGAAAAACTTAGTAAGATAGTAAGCTCAGCGTAGCTACTATCTTTTTTAAGGGTAAGATAAGGTCAGTATCTTTTAAGCTACTTAGTAGCTTATACGAGTAAAACTCGTACTTTTAAGACCTCTTAGTACTTAGTACTTTTGAACTGCCTATAAGGAATCATATCTTCCTTCAAGGGAGATAAGCTAGTAGGCTGCTCTAACTATATAGAGTAGCTTAATGCGGCTAGCCTCTATTTAGAGGTAAACGGCTATATATCTTATATTAACGGTACTAAGACTAAGCCTAGCCGAGCTCTCTACTTCAAGTTAGAAGAACGTATTAACGCGCAAGGCGAAAAGAGAGTAGATTATACCTCTTACTCTCCGGAGCTAGCGATTAAATACTATAAGAGACTAGCTGATTTTGAGCGTGTAAATAAGAAGGCTTTAGGCGCTATTAAGTCGATTATATTACTTGAAAACCTCGATAGATTCAAGGATAAGACTAGCGCAAAAGACCTATAGGAAGCTATTA